>PVKC010004703.1:0-35001 GCA_004027635.1 Crocidura indochinensis
ATAATAATAGAATGCTTTATCAAGTTTCACTGGGTCTTTAGAAAGTGACCTGAAATAAATTCTGAATGTATTTGAATATATTCAAATAAATGAATCTGAATGTATATAGATGAATAAGATTTATTTGGCTCAAATATACGAGCCACTATGTCTTCAAATGTATCTGCATTAAAGTTGATAAAGCAAGGCTAGAATGATAATACAGCTTTAGGGTCCTATCTTTGCAAGCTCCTGACACACATTCGATACCAGGCATTCCATATAGTAGCCCCGAACCTCATCAAGAGTAACTCCTGGGCGCAGAGTCAAAAATAATCTGAACAATGCCATGTATGGTGCTAAAACCAAAAAGAATGTTGGTAAAGCACCACTTCTTGGAGATATGGATCATCTGGTATCCAAGAAACATAAAATTTGTCCAGTACACATGCTCCTGTTGTGCAATTTGCTTTGGAAGCATATGACTTGATCAAAGTGAACACTGCCACACTGTGGCTTGAAGCTTTCTGAAATCTCTCCACAAGACAGTTGCAGCCTGAGATTCAAACTATCATGAGAGCAGATTGGAGCATCCATGTCAAACAACTCTCTCCAACAACCCGTATTCCATTCCATACAGGTGACAGCAATATATATATATATATACATATACATACATACATACATATATATATATATATATATATATTGGGCTGCCAGGGTCAGACTATATGGTCAGCTTAGCTGGCTTCACAAGAAGAATGTCTTTTGTAACATTGGCATGAAGGTGTGTAGTGTTCCTTCTCAAGAAAGGTAGAAAAGGGTTGTGAGTTCTTTCTAGTTTCTTTGGGCATTTTAGTCTCTCACTCTCCTTGTCTGAATCTGTCTATCCTTCTGCTATATAACTATGTCACTGGATTCTCCTTCTGTAATAATATACCGTATCTTTATATTACATTATGTCTTTACAGCTGAGGGACAACTCCTGGAAATGTTGATTTTGCCTTGAGATGATTCTCAGGGTCAATGCTGGATCCCAGGGAGCGAGGTTCTATCTCTGACCCAATGAGCCACATCCAGGCTCTCTCTTCTAGCCCTACATTATATATTACTCCAAAAGCAGCCCAGCACCAGCCAGCCATAAAAGGGGTCGGGGTCTTTAAGAAAGACCCTCATTTTGAGGCTGAGTCTATAACCCCACCACCACCACTGAAGAAGAGTTGGAATGGAGAAGCATTGGCAGTTAGAAGAGACAGTTGAGACAGTTGAAGCAACAATTGAATCAAACTGTTTCTACCCTCAGCTATAACCTTTCTCCATGATTTTGACAGACCCTTGGCTCTCTTCAGCTGTATATTTTTGGAATATATATATATCACTTTTACATTGTATACCTATTCCTTTTACCTGGCCCTCAATCGCACCTTACCCTGGTCCCAAACCCATTTCTCTCCCTCTATCTCTCTCTCTTGGACTAGGAGTTTGTCAAGGCTCCTGGGCTTCTCCATCAAAAGGGACTGACATCTTTTGCCAGTCTTGCCTGCAAGGCCTCCGCGGGCACAGGCATCATGGGCCCATTTCAACAGCTCAGCTCTGACCGGTGGCATACCAGTGAGGAGAGTTGACAAACCAAACAATTGGAAATGGGAACAGGTATGTCAGTCTCCCGACTTTTAAACTATATAGATCTGAAGGCACTAATGATACCTTTAATAACAATAAAATGATATGCTGGAATATATATCTCTATTTTATGTTGAAGAAAAGTAGCAAAATAATAACTGATTTAATGAGAAGCATCACTCCTCTCGCCCCTCTCGAGCCCACACCACTGGTGAAAGAAACCAAAGCAAATATAATAGCCTCTGCCACTCATATAAGACCTCTTCCAAAACCCAGAACAAAAATACCTCCTCCTGTACCCATAAAATCAAATCAGGTGGAAAATGCAACAAAGAAAAATTCTGCAGAACTGACACCAGAACAAGGGGGAGAAATGTTTCCGGCAGACACCAGGACTCAATCCATGAACAAAATAAGTCCAGACACGATAATTACCATAAATGAAGATATCCAAAAAACACCTGCATCTCTAAACCTGAGAAAATACTTAGTACTACAGATGATGAGCTATGAGTACCTGAATGAGAAGTAACTAATCAACCCCATTAAGATCAAAACTAGACGCCAACAGAAATATACCCTGTGAACTGCCTATATATCAAGGATTAAAAATAAACTCCCTGGGCAGTTTTAAAAGAAGCCTGCATGGCATGTGGGCCAACATCCCCATTCTGATCTGAATACTTATCAGGCTGGACCAAAACCACACTTTTGGACCCTAGAGAACTTTCAGACCATGACCAAAGTTTGCCTGGGCCCATTCCAATACCTGCAATGGTGAACATGGCTAAATGATAAGGTGAAAACTAAATCATTTAACTTGGAAAAATCAGGTAGAAAGCCATCTGGAATCAAAATGACCTTTGATATATTGTTAAGAAAAGGAGAATACCAAAACTCAAAAAGAAGAGACTACAAGAACGGCACAATTTTAAATTATATTAGGTATATTGCCTTATCTGCATGGGAAAATGTAGATGCAGACTTGGAGCTTAAAGGTACTTTTACAAAGGTCTTTCAGGGTGTAAATTTTAGCAAATCTGAGGCATTTGCTCAATTCATTGGCAAGCTGTCTGAGGTGTTACAGAGACAAGTTAAGGGAAAAAAGATCCAGCATTGTTTAATAAAGCAACTTGCATTTGAAAATGCTAGTGAGGACTGTCAGGCCATCTGAAGATGAATAAAGGAAAGAAAAGAGATAATGGGATACCTCAAAGCATGCTGGAATGTGGGTTCCTTTTCCCACCAGGCAGGAATAAATGCCCTTGAGGCTTATTTGGTCAAAAACAAGCTAAGAGAACAGGATGTCAACAGAGAGAATTTAGAGCCCTGCCCAACCTTGCATTCTCAAGGCCACCACCTGGACCTTGTCCTAAATGTGGTAGAGGTGATCACTGGGCAAGAGATTGCCCATCTGCCTATGCAAGCAGAGAACAGCCCCAGACCTCCTGCATCTGGGGTAGATGTTTTAATTGTGGCAAATTTGGCCACTACAGGAGGGAATGCTAGGCCCTCATCACTCCCACTCTCCGGAGACTGCATCAGGAGCATGCCCACGATGCAATGGAAATAATCACTGGGCAAGAGATTGCCCCACTAATTTTCAACAAATGGTGCAACTGGGCAGGGGACTATTCCGTGACCAAAAACACCTGGGGTAACAAGTCATGCTGTCCTACAACTCATAAACTTAATAAAGTCCTGGTCATATACAGTTACACTTACACAGTCAACTCACAAATCTGGGGAAGAAACAGAGACAGACAGACAGACAGACAGACACACACACACACACACACACACACACACAAAAGTTGGGAGGAGGTGGAATGTGCCAGGACACCAGTTTTTAACCCCCAGGATCCCATTATGATCCCCTGATCCTACCAGGAGTAATTCCTGAGCACATTCCAGAAGTAACCCCTGAGCACTGGGTTGACCCCTCAAACCAAAACAAAACCAACTGTGACACAATGCAGGCTTCACAAAATGCTGTAGCATGAATGATATTGCTATGAATGTGTCATAATCAGAATAAAACGTCATTTGTCTATTGGATTTAATTAAAATTTTGGATTTTTTTTGTCTCAATAAGGGAAACAGAAATTGTGAAAAACAGGTAAAGTCTAAGTGAGTATAGGAATTCTCTATCCTGACTGGGTTTTCTGCAGTTGCAGCAGCCGGAGCATTTTGTATCCTCTGCTGCCATCTGCCTGTCAAGTCTAAGACCTGCATGCTTCTAGCATTACTTCCCTGGGATTTAAAAAATAAAAAAATTAAAACAGGAGGGGGTGGAATATACCATGCGGCTCTCAGAAAAAATGAAATCATGAAATATTTCTACACATGAATAGACATGGAAACTATTATGCTGAGTGAAATAAGTCAGATGGAGAGAGATAGACACAGAATAGTCTCATCTGTGGGATTTAAGATAAATAAAAGAGTATAGTAATAATACCCAGAGACAATAGAGATGAGGGCTAGAAGGACCAGATCAGGATATGAAACTTACCACAGAGTGGTGAGTTCAATTAGAGAAATAACTACACAGACAACTATCACGACAATGGTAGTGAGTAAGAGAAACAATGCCAGTCTCGAAAACAGATAGGGAGTGAGGGAGGGAAGGAGATGCGGGTACTGGCGGTGGGAAGGTTGCCCTGGTGAAGGGGGTGTTCTTATATTCTTAAATCCATATGTATATATGGATATATATCATGTACAATATATAAAACCCAACTACAAAAATGCTTGGAATCATGCTTAAATAAAGATATTAATTAAAAATAAAAAAGGAAAAAGCATCCTCTGCAGCTCCAATACCCAGTGTCATGTCTGCAGTCAAGGTCGTCCAGTCCCAGGGAGAGCTAGTGTAGTGAGATGGGACTTTTCTGCAATGGACGGGTCGGCCCCACATCAGCAACCTCACTAGGCAGGTTTACTTGGGGTCAGGAGCAGCAGGTTTGGCCCATGGGATCTGTTGGGGACACGCTCTCTCCTGGTCTACCTGGCCTCCAAGATAGGAAACTGGCTGCCCAGGTGCGGGTGGGACTGGGGCTGTCTCTAGGGATGCTCTGGCTAGACTGCCTGGGCCTTGCTCCTGCCTGCACAGGCCTTGTTGTAACCTGGGGAGTTGTAGTGGAGATTGAGTGGCCTGAGGGACTCCCCTGGACCCTCTGGACTTGGCCGCTGTAGTAGGCACCTGTCTGGGGTCCAGCCAGCGCTTGTTCCACTGCCCCACCCAGCCCATGGTGGGCAACTGCTCAGAGGTCCTTGCTCCCAGGTTCCATTGGGAGGGTCTTGTGAAGGCTCAGCCTGCTCAGGCTTTTCCCTCCCAACACCCCCTTCCCTAGGGGCACACAAAACCCCACCTCTGCGGGAAGCATTGGCTGCTTGCTCTCCCCTGACCCTTGCTCAGCAGAGCACCGGGCAGGTCTGAGATGCACCAGAAGGAAGCACGGACTTGACCCTGTCCATGTCTGAGTTCTGCCAGACATTGAGTTAGAGAGCTGAAGTCCAGGGTCTCTGGTGGGATGGGTATTTTTTGGTTTTTTTTTGTTTGTTTGTTTGTTTGTTCATTTTTTCCATTTTGTTTAAGGGGATGGTTTTTATGCCCACCCTGTTTCCTTTTCTTAAAATGTCTTATTAATGTTTTTATTTTGTAATGTCCAGGCCCCTCTTAGCAACTTCCTTTAAATATTAATTTAAAAATATTTAATAAAAAATGGTCAGACCTAAAACTCCAACCCAAAGTCAACAACAGTAGAATCAAGAGACCCAAACAACAACAAGCTAGACACAAATTGAACCTGTTACACAGCAGCAACCACCTGCTTGTAGGGCCTGTCTCTCTGCATCTAATGGTGAGGTGAAACTAGAGGACGCTCCACATCATCCTGACTTCGATGAAGGAAATGCACAGAAACCAGAATCTAATTACAGAAACCGGACACCAACAACAGCTAATGTGCGGAAAAAATTTCAGTGGGATCACAGAGAATGACTCAGGGGTTGGACAACCTAGTATGCCTGGAACCCAGAGTCGGTCTTTTTTATTTTTTTTCAGTCAGTCTTATGCCAGAAACCTTCAGAGGTAAGGTCTTGTATTTAGCCCAAGGCTTTTAATTTTTTCCATTTTCCCCATATTTTGCTGGGCCTATGAAAACAATTGCCACTCTCACACCTTTATTATTGTATTTTTTAACTCATCCTTAAAAAAAAAGAGCTTACTAAACTTGATTTAATGAGTTCATTGTGATTCAATCATTTTCAAAAATATTCTCTCCTTTCTCTTCCATCACTTTGGTTTTATTCAATTTTCTATTTTTCAATCATGTTGCTTTTGGTTTTCTAAAACAAATGTATTATCAATTATGTCAACTAAGTAATGCATATTCTTTAAATACATTTTTTAAAAAATGAACCTGTTACACTAGCAGTCCAGGGGCGAAGAGTAGAGGAATGGGAGGCATGCTGGGAAGAGTGGCGGAGGGAGTCAACACTGGTGGTGGGAATGGCCCTAATTCACTGTCACTATATGCTTAAAATACAACCGTGAAAGACTTATAATTCACATTGGTCTCAATAAAAAATGATTAAAAAATAAACAATTTAATAATCAATTCATGTTAAACTACAGTTACAAAAATATTTGTGATTGAGTTTCAAGGAGACAATGCTCCAGCACCAGTCCCTTCACCAGAGTCCACTAGTCTCCACCAATATCCTCAGTTTCCTCCCATCCCTAGCCTGCCTCTGGCAGCCATTGGGCCATCCTCCCCTATGGTCCTAGTGTTCCCTTCCCTAACTTATCCCTGCTTCACCCAGGTGCCATCCTTGCCCAGTGGTAAAACTTCGTGGCTTCCTGGAGCTATGTAAATAGACAGCAATATACACTTCTGAGGCAGACCAGCTTTCTCACAGCCCATAAACTCGACTTTGTCCTTGCAGAGGGTAAAGGAAATCAAGCCTTCACCTAGGATTATTTTTGAGGATTAGTAGAGATTAAGTATGAAGTGCCTGAGACAGAAGAATTCAGTGAATAATGGCCTTGGTTCCTACCTCTCTTTTGTGGTTAACATTGGAATCTTCTGACTAATCCCCAATTTCTTAGATAATTTAGAGGCAAACCTCCAATTCAGCTGGAGGGTCTGGCCCTGAACTTTCTTAAGGGCTGCGGGCTTGTTTCTCATAGCTTCGGTTGTTTTTGTCTGTGTGCTTTCTAACCGGGACTCAAATTAAAATCTGCCACACTTTGGTGGAAAGAAGGCTCTGGGATGCTGGACCGAGAAGCACCAAGAGGATTGATGCTTGGGAAAGGTTTTTCCCAGAGTATTTCACAACTGCATACGTGCTAAAGAGCATTATAATGTCTGGCTTTCTACTCTATTTGCTCTCCTATTGTCTCCTGTTTTCTTTTGGGCAGTGGGGGGGGGGCAGTTTTGTGTTGATAGCATTGTTACTAAAAAGACAATAGTTAATATCTTACATGGATTATAATGAACTATATTCCAAGAATTATTCCAAGAACTATATTCCAAGAATTCTAATCAGAGTCACAGATGGTTTTTCCTTTTTCCTTTTCTGCCCATGCTCACTGTCTAAATGCCTTGTAAACTTTTCCAACTTGTGACTCCTTTTGCATGAGCCCTCCAGGAACACCTTTGTTTACTTCATTTTGTGGTTGATTTTGAATTAAGCATTGGTCTTTGTGGATTCATAAGACTTTAACTGATGTCACAATTTTTGCACCCCCACGCTGAGTTATAAAATTCCAAATAGGGTCCTGATCCAGGATTAGAATCTGGAATTAGAATTAGAATCTGATTCAATGAATTCATTCTAATACAGGATCAGAAGGAGCATTCAGGCTTTAGACTCTGTCCCTCTCCTAGAGCTTTGCCTCCCCCCTGGATCTCTGGGGTGACCCCCAGAAGTAATTGCTTTCTTCATGGGTCAGAAGTATCATTATCCTACAGGATCTAGAGCCAAATCTATATCTATCTCTATCTTTTGATATCCGTCTATCTACCTATCTATTCATCCTTCTATCCACCTACCTATCTATCTACCTATTTATCTACCTACCCATCAAATCTATCTATCTATCTATGTATCTATCTATGTATCTATGTATCTATGTATCTATCTATCTATCTATCTATCTATCTATCTATCTATCTATCTATCTATGTATCTATCATCTATCTATCTATCTATCTATCATCACAAAAATCTTTGATTTTTGTACCACAGCAGTGCTCAAGGTTTACTCCTACACTCAGGAATCACTTCTGGAGGACCCATAGTGGATGTTGGGGATTCAACCAGGTCAATTACGTACAAGACAACTTGCTGTGCTATATGGCTCCAACCCGTTTTGTTTTCTTCAACTCACATTTATTCTCCACTTTAACTTTCCCATAGCTTCTTAGTACTCAGCTAGAATGAATCATCACTTAAGACCTCATTCTGCCGTGATGTTTGTTGGCTCTATGTCCTTTGATCACAGAGTTCCTAGCTTTCTCATACAATTTACCCCTCCCTTTTTCCACAGCTGTAGTTCTTTTCCTGCAGGTCTGCTGTTAGGTTACACCATATTTTATCTAAAACAAAGATCATCTCTGGTTTCTTCTGTCTGTTTACAACTTGGTTTCACTCAAAACAAAGATCTTCCTGGTTCTTTTGAATCTATTTGTTTACAACTTGGTTTTATCCCCAGAGATTGTTTTACATGTAAATCTGGGCGAGACTGGCTCAGGATAGCCTGAGCTCTCTGTACTTATCCTGTTATTACTATTCCACCTGGGGGCAGTCTCTGAACTCAAAAACAGTTCTGACAGGCAGCAGAAGAGGTAGAAGATGCCCAGACTACAAGTGTTTCACCCTCAGCCGAGTCTGGATTATTTCATGCATGATCCTGATTCAGACTCGCTCACCTGGGCTTGGAGATACGGCAAGTGGGGTGATTTTACAGTCTGCTGAACGTCTGTTCTCGGAATGGCCACTTCTCTAGGTTGCTCCTTGAATTCTCCCATAGTCTCCTCCAACAGAACCCTACTATTGACCTTTGAGGTGGTTATGGTCAGTCTCAGTCCTCCCTCTCATCACAGTTAGTCTTTCCTAGAGAAATCTCTCCTAAGTACTCATGTTGAACTGTGCAGAACCAGTCAGTTCAGATCTAAAATAGAGTGTGCTGGGAGCAGCATTTAGAGAAATAGAGCACTACCTAGAGTTCTCCCTAACTTGAGTCTTGTTATTACCCAGGCCAGTCTAGTCTAGGTACCCAGGACAAGAGCATGAAAGACAAGTTCCTTCATGTTCTTCAAGCTACGATGTTTATTCAGTGTAGGCTGGGGGAAAAATCACAAGGGCAGGGGATATCCACATCGCCTGTTTGAATTATAGTTATCTCTGGAACATAGAACTGTGATTCATTTAGCTTTGATTTTGGTAGTGGTGATGCAGTTATTCCATGTTGGGCTATGCTCAGGGATTACTCCTAAATTTAGACATCATGCCTGGCCTGCTCTCAGGTGTTGGGGATTGAACACAGGTTGGCTGCAGGCGAGGCTAATGTCTTGCCTTTAGTGTACTCCTCTTCAGCTTCCAGGCTACCCTCTTATTATACTAGCTCAGACCTTGCAAACAATCCATGCAGTAGGAAAATTCTGTCAGGTCATACTAAAATCTAAGCACCATAGAGAAAGGCTTTCTGTTTGGTGTTTTGTTTTTTGAGACACTCCTGGCAATGCTCAGAGATTATTCATGGCCCTGCACCCAGGAATAATTCTTGGCAGTACTCAAGGGACCATATGGGTTTCTGAGCATTGAACCAGGGTCAGCTGTGTGCAAGGCAAGCTCATTATCCACTGTACTGTTTCTCCTAGGCCTGTTGTTTGCTTTGTTTTCACTGCAATAGTACTGAGAATATTGAAAAGTAATAATGTGTGAATAAAAAACAAAAAACAAAACCAGACACACACACACACACACACACACACACACACACGAGAATAATAGTGAAGTAAAGGCTAAAAAGGAATTAAAATCACCTAAACCATTGTCTTGATGGTGGACTGGAGCCTAATCAATGATTAAGTGTCTTAAATTTTTGTTATATTATAACTAAGAGCAGAGACCATGATGGGATCAGCCTCTGATATGTGTCTAGATGTTAGGGTGCCTTTTTACTTTTATTTTTATTTATTTATTTATTTTATTTTTGAGCCACACCTAGCAGTGCTCAGCGGTTACTCCTGTCTCTGCACTCAGAAATCACTCCTGGCAGGCTCAGGGGACCATATAGGATGCCGGGAATTGAACTTGATCTGTCCCAGGTTGGCTGCGTGCAAGTCAAACTCTACATCTGTGCTATCGCTCTGCCCTCTCTCTGTTGCTTTTAAACACATACTCATACTAATGTAATGCCATCCAAACAAACCATAATGCATTCTCAAATTTGTTGCTATTTGGTATAAAATAAAAATGTATCATCATTTTTAAGTCCGGGGAAAGGAATGGAATTTTTAAGAAAAGATGCATTCTGTGGCATTTTTGAATTCTCAAGCTGCCTTGTTCATTTCAAACCGAGCTACTATCGATTTTTGGAATGTTTTTTAATTAGCAAAATAAGAAAAAAATGTTAAATGAGAGATAAAGTAAAATATTCATCAAATACTCAGTCAAATTGATCTCTTGAGGATTTTTTATCATAAGAACCTTCCCTGTGTTTAATTAGCACACACTCTAATTTTACTTATTCATAAATATAAATCTCAGGATAGATATAATGGATTTATGACATTAATATAATTTATTTTCATAAAGTCAATGAAAAGGATAAAAACAGGCAAAACAAATATTTAACATCCTCTACCACACTCTACATCTGTAGTGATTTTTGTATTGTAATATCCATATTCCATGGCTTTCAGGGACAAGTCAATACCATCAAAGGAAGAAGTTGTACAAATTTCGTCTCTGTTTGTAAGCTCAATTCACATTAAGTCCTGCCCTAATCTATAAAACAACTTTCTGGGCCAGAGAGATAGTACAGCGGGTTGGATGCTTGCCTTACAAGCACTATCTTTGTGGTGGACCAGGGTTCAATTCCCAACACACCATATGGTCCTGACCAGGAATGAACTTTGAGTCCAGAGCCAGGAGAAAACCCTGAGAATGGCTGGGTGTGACCCCAAAACCCTAAAAACGAACACAAACACTTCCTCCCCCAATTTTCTTAAACTGATTACAGCATTCTCAGCCTCTGAGATTTTTGTTCCTATAACCAGGACTCCTAAAACCTTGGACTCTTGTGATTCACATGAGTATGGCCAGAAATATCACTGATATATTATTGGATCATCAAATTTTGGTTACTCAACTTTAATTGAATTAACTTTTGGTCATAGCTTACTCAGAAACCTTTAGTAAAATTAACAAAATTTTTGTAACCACTTACTTATATTTAGCTTTGTGAGATATTTATTTTTTTCCCTCAGATTGTTTCCTAAACACTACTGGTGCTTCACTGATGCTTCAATCCACTATGTCTCTCTTAGGTTACTTTTTACACTTTTTTTTTTTGGGGGGGGGGCCACACCCGATGATGCTCAGGGGTTACTCCTGGCTATTCGCTCAGAAATCGCTCCTGGCAGGCACGAGGGACCACATGGGGAACCGGGGGATCGAACCGCAGTCCATCCTAGGTTAGCGCAGGCAAGACAAGCACCTTACCTCCAGTGCCACCGCCTGGCCCCACTTTTCACACTTCTTTTTTTTTTTTTTTTGTCTTTCTTTTGGGGGGGGTCACACCCGGCAATGCTCAGGGGTTACTCCTGGCTCCATGCTCAGAAATTGCTCCTGGCAGGCACGGGGGACTATATGGGGCACCGGGATTCGAACCAATGACCTTTTGCATGAAAGGCAAACGCCTTACCTCCATGCTATCTCCCGGGCCCCCACTTTTTACACTTCTAATTTCAAAGCTTCAACTCTTAATTCATGCCAACCAAACTTTCAAATAACTTAGGTAGCTGTTTATGAAACTTAACAGTGCCCCTTTCCTCACTTGTTTTTTTGGCTTTTTGCCTCTCAGTCACATGTCACCTGTCATTACCACCACAAACTTGTGTTTTCTTTTTTTTTTTTGATTTCTGGGTCTGGGTCACACCCAGCAGTGCTCAGGGGTTACTCCTTGCTCCATGCTCAGAAATTGCTCCTGGCAGGCACGGGGGACCATATGGGGCACCGGGATTCGAACCGATTATCTTTTGCATGAAAGGCAAAAGGCAAACGACTTACCTCCATGCTATCTCCCGGGCCCCCAAACTTGTGTTTTCTTTTTTTTTTTTTTTTTTTTTTTTTTTTTTTTTTTTTTTTTTTTTTTTTTTTTTTTGTTTTTGGGTCACACCCGGCAGTGCTCAGGGGTTACTCCTGGCTCCATGCTCAGAAATTGCTCCTGGCAGGCACGGGGGACCATATGGGGCACCGGGATTCGAACCGATGACCTTTTGCATGAAAGGCAAACGCCTTATCTCCATGCTATCTCCCGGGCCCCCAAACTTGTGTTTTCTATAGTTTCAGTATGATGTTGAACATGAGCACTGTCCAAGTTACAGGAATCTAAATCTCTCTTTATTCTCCCCTTTCACCACCACTTTCCAAGTTCAGCTAGCAAGCCCAGTAGAAATTACTGTATTTTTCACTCTATAAGATGCACCTGACCATAAGATGCACATAGGTTTTAGATGAGGAAACAAGAAAAAAATATTATAAAGCAAATAGTGTACTAAAATATTTACTAAACTATAGCAGAATAACCTGATTGCTCATACTATGAGGTATTTCTGCACAATAAAGGGGGCATAACACTGCGGAGGTCAAGTGGTTAGTGTTTGTTCTCCTCCCCTGCACCCAGGCTTCAGTTCCAGGTGGCATTCGCTCCATAAAATACACATTTTCCCCAGTCTTTTTCAGGGGGGAAAAGGTGCGTCTTATGATACAAAAAACATGGTAGTTAAAGAAATCTTCCCTCCCTATTCCTTCTTCAATATCTTCATTCTAACAGAAAAATTGGTCTCATAAATCTTAAGAACAGACCAAGTCCATTGGCAGGAAAGCTT
The DNA here is from genome assembly GCA_004027635.1 of Crocidura indochinensis. Taxonomy (NCBI): domain Eukaryota; kingdom Metazoa; phylum Chordata; class Mammalia; order Eulipotyphla; family Soricidae; genus Crocidura; species Crocidura indochinensis. The sequence continues at coordinate 12,732 of PVKC010004703.1, forward strand.
TCACTGGGCTATTTGTGCTTTACCTCCATGCCACTTGTAAAGATCTTTTTTGTGAAAATGTATTGAAAGAAAATGCATCACCTAGTTGACACAGTTGATCATAACACATTTGTTTCCAGATGAGTTAAAGCCAAGTTATTGAAAAAAATAGAAAGAAAAATTAAAAATTAAAAGAGAAAAAGTTTTCAAAAAATAAGTAGAAGATCAAGCACATTTATGAAAACTATTGTACCTCCAATAAAGTTGTTAATACAATGGTGGGAGGTTTAGTAAACTCCTATTTTAGCTTTCCACTCTGTTAAATTGGGATGTTCCTTTGGAGATAACAGCATCAAACACATGAAGTTGTCCAGAGATTCAAAGCACTATTTCTGACAGTACAACTTTTAGAGGCATGTACACAGCTTCCAGGCCTCCTGGAAGGAGGAAGATAAAGGGGAGGGTACCTGCACTCATTTTCAAAAGTCTTGGTGACATCAGTTATCAGTTCAAAAGCTAGAGGACCTGAAGTTTGGTCAGACTGGCGTCCCTGAATTTCAGTGATGAGGCAGGGGAAAAAATCAATAAAGACCACTTATCTCTTTATAGCTCTAACTTGACTCTACTGAATTAAAGGAATATAGTTCTCCAATTATGCTCTTATTACATCAATAAAGTAATATTTGTGGAATGCCTAAGAACTGGAGTGTCCAGAGTTCAGTATTCAGCTCTCTAATTTATTTGACTCAGCAAAATATTGCATGAATTTAACATTGGTTTCCTCATCTGTAAAATAAAGATTCCTAGTCACTCAAAAATAATTATAGTATTTGATGTTGCTCCCCTAAAACCATCATAATTATTGGTCTTTTGGTGGACAGGGCTTTACTATTTGAGTTATAATTTGAAAGAACACTTTAAAGATGCAATACTAGAAATATATTTCTTGTATGCACAGAATTAACAGACTATGACAAGATACGGTATTGCAGCATTCTTGCAGGGGACCTGACTGTTTAACATAATAATAACTCAGGCTAGTGAACAGAGAAAACAAGATTGAAAGTTTCACTTCTATCTACTGTAGAGAATAAGAGCCATTTTAACTTGGTTTGCAGAGACTAATGGCTCTAACATTGAACTGACGGAAGGGGAAGTGAAAAAACTCAGACCAGTGAGCCGGACAAAACTGCAGTCCCTGAACGGTGGAGCCTGCCTCTCTCTATCCCTCAACTCAGACTGTTAGGAGTCTAGTCAGACCTTTCTCTCCACTTCTTAGTGAACCCTCCCTGGGACTGAGTTGGGAGAAGTTTGCTCATTTGATCGCAATGCTTCCATGTTCTTCTTTTTGAGAAGGTAAGTTTTGCCTTATTTTGCTAACAAGGATTTGCTATCCTGAGTAAGCAAGTGCTAACCTTCAATGTAAAATCATCCATTGCCTCTACAGTGTTCTTTCCACCTTGTTCTACTTGTGTGGTTGAGTCACTTCCTTTTCTTCTTAAGACTGGAATAAGGACAGCATCAGATGCAACCTGACATATTCATGTAGGAGACACGGGAGTCAAGAGTCATGAAAATGTTGGGAAAAAATGTTGGGACCTGGGTTCTGAACAAGGAGGGACGCAATTTTGTAAAGGCTACACGGCAGGCTTCTTCTCAGGTTGAGTAGGAAGAGACGCCATTTTGTAAGAACCACCTGATGTAGATCTTCATAAGCCTATTTCCTTTCTGTGTGTGTATGTGTGTGTGGAGAGATTACATCTTTATTGAGAAAAATGTGATACTTTATTATTATTATTATTTTTGGTTTTTGGGTCACACCCGGCAGTGCTCAGGGGTTACTCCTGGCTCCATGCTCAGAAATTGCTCCTGGCAGGCACGGGGGACCATATGGGGCACCGGGATTCGAACCGATGACCTTTTGCATGAAAGGCAAACGCCTTACCTCCATGCTATCTCCCGGACTCCGTGATACTTTATTTTTCAGAGAAATTCCCTTCAAAAAAAATAAATAAAAATAACTTCAAATTATATTTTTGAGAAACAGACCTTAATTACTGAATCATTGCTTCTGACAATCTTTGAGAATGCGTCAATTGTTATATTTAAATTTCTATGTTTAAATTATAATTAGAAGCTTATTTCCATTGACACCGCCCTGGCATGACCAGGTAGCCTATCACGGGAGGACAAGGGAGCAGTAGGAAGGTACCCCTAGAAAATAGCCAATCATTTTAAGGATCATCAGATAGCTGGAACCACCCTATGTCCCCTACCTATATAATCTTCCTCATGACCTTGGGCAGGGCTCATCTCCTTTGGGAGGTGGTCTTACCTGGCTAGTGTGGGGGCGTGTTGGCAGACTCATTAAAGCACTAAACTTTATTTCAGTTGAGTGGTCTTGTCTTTGGAGTCTAGACTCTAGAAAAACCAAAGGAACTCATAGGGAAGGTCTTTGCTAAGTCCACTCCCTCTCTTCCCTTTGGGCACCACTGGAGGATCCATTGCTGGAATTTATTACTATGGAACAAAACCTCAGCTTTGCCCACTCTGGATGAGTCTCATAAAAGGTTCTCAATATCTGTGGCTTTGAGAAGGTGGTTGACATTATGACATAATGTGACATTCTTCAGCATCAGTCGGGAGATCGAGAATGAGTAGCCAATGATGCGATGTATTCAAAGGCATAATGGGAACAAACAAGTAATAAGTTTGACACATGCTAAGCTTTCTAAGCCCTCTTCCAGGATCCCTGAAGTATAAAGGAGGTTATATAAAATCCTGAAGTTTAAAGGAGGTAAAGGGGAAGAGGAAGAATGAAGGATGTTGCTTCAAATGAAAGTATGTACAGACTTTCTAAGATATTTGAGAACCCAGAGTTTGTAGGGAGAGACAGTGAATAGTTAATTGTGGAGCACAACCAGTGGGGCCAGTGAGCAAGGAGGTGTGGCAGATAGAATGGAAATAGATCAAAGGAACTTGGGTGCCAGGCGAAAGGTCTTCCTTTTATTTTTCAGAATTGTGTATGTAATAACTGCACCTCTAAGAAAGCAAAGTGCTGCTGTTGCTCCCTTAAACCTGACTTGGGATTTCAGAGGCTTGTTGTTGCAAGGAGGTAAGATGAGAGAAGAGCAATAGTTGACTCACTGATAGTGAGCCAGAGGCAGTCAAGGAAGAGGGCAGGGGGGAGGTGGAAGGGAAACTGGGTACATTGGCGGCACTGGTGAAGGGTGTGGGACATCGTTTGACTCAAATTCAATAACGAGCAACTTTGTAACTGTGTATCTTACAATGATTCAAATAAAGAATATATTTATTAAAAATGAGATTAGTGAAAAATAGAACTCAATTTTTCTTCAGTTTCCTTCCCCCCAATAAAACCATTCCATCCTTTTAATTCCATAGCTATCAAGGGAAGAAAAGAAAGAGAGAAGAAAGGTCAAAGATGAGAGTCAGTCAGTACAGATATGACCAAAATGCTGGCCTATTTCCCAATGATTGAGAAATGGACCCAGACCCACCTCCTTCCCTCCTAGCACAAACTAATGGTGAATGTTTGCTTAATTTCAATGACCAATTTTCATTCCTATGATGCTAAATATTTAAATACTACCTCTTAAGAAAACAGATACTAAAATGGAGCATTACTAAGATTTTTTCATCTACTTTTCATTGTTTCACAGCTCCAGTGAGGAATTTCCTTGAGGCACTATCTCCATGGAAATGCTAAATCTAGGTGATTTTTTTTTTTAACCACTTAACACTAATCTCTGTGTTTACCTTTTTCCTACAAGGAAACAGACAACAAAGAGAAGCTTCTAGCCAAATGCCTATACATTCACCAGGGACTGATCCTTAGAATCCATAGAATTAAAATCCTTAGGATTTTGAGAGGAACTAAAAGACCTATATCTTTTCTCCAAAGTCATTAATGATCCTGAAGAAAAAAACAAAAACCGAAACTCATGAATTCGTAGACACCAAGATTTTCCATTTCTAAAATTAATACCTTTATATCAAAGCAAATGCAAAACCTAATTGTAATTATTCAGATATAATAGTTTTGCTAAAGATATTAAGAGAAAATTCAAAGTACAGTATTAAGCCTTTTCCTCACTCTTTCCTCATTCTTCTATTCCTTTGTCTTCCCTCATTCTTCAATTCCAGATGATCTCCTGTCCCAAGTCATTATCTTTTCTGATCCAGTCTTCTCATCCCAAGAACTTATTTTGTAGTTCAATTGCACCTCATAGCTTATGCCCCTGTACCTCCTTCATGATAGGTTTAGCTTCATGATTTGTACCATAAAAGGTGTGGTAGAAAAGTAGATAAAATAATGAACATGTACCCCTAAAATCCTTGTCTCACAGAAAGTAATCGATTATCACAATGAGTCCATTTTGACTGGAAAGGTACAGGAATGAAAAAAAAGTCAAAATTCTGAAAACATTCATTTTTAATACAATAAAAGCTAGTGTCCATTTAGTGTTTAAATTTTATTTTGTCTAGAATATTACAGTAGTATGAAGCTATTAGGAGTAATGGATTTGGTATAATTAAGTCAGTCATCCAAGGAGATTCATTTTCTTGAATAACTAAAGTTAATTTACAGCATTGGTCAGGGAAATAGACATAATAACATAATAGAACATCTATGAGCTTCAGACTCAACTAAAATTTGTATATTTGCCTTTCGCCTGGATGACTTATCATTTTGATTTTAGTAAGGCACAGAAACCTACATGCAACTCCATCTTGTGCTTGTCTTCAGTTTGATTTTCCATGTAATATATTTTTCTCATGATAACATTTTAATGTAAAAGAAATTGCTTCTATTCATGGACAAAGGAAGTAGTTTTTATTTTTAGTATTTTTCCTGTATTTTTATTGACAAATTTTAAATTAAATTAAATTAAATTAAAAATTTAAATCTCCTTGAGACACACAAAATTGTCCTTTTTTTTTTTTTTTTTTTGGTTTTTGGGCCACACCTGGTGACGCTCAGGGGTTACTCCTGGCTATTCGCTCAGAAGTCTCTCCTGGCAGGCACGGGGGACCATATGGGGAACCGGGGGATCGAACCGCGGTCCGTCCTAGGTTAGCGCAGGCACCTTACCTCCAGCGCCACCGCCCGGCCCCGAGACACACAAAGTTGTTAATGATTAATTTCAGTCATTGAATTTTCAACACCATCAGTACTCATTTTCTGTCACCAATGTCCCCAGTTTCCCTACCACTATCCTCCTACTCTTGTCTCTATGATAGACATTGTCTCTGTCTGTCTGTCTTTTCCTTTCTTCCTCTTGTTTTATGTTTTGTGGTCACATCTGGTGGTGACACTCAAGGGTCATTCCTGACTGCACTGAGAAATTACTTCTGGCAGGATCAGGGGCCATATGAAATGTAGGGACAGAACCTGATCAATCATTTCTAGGCAAATGCCCTACCTACTGTGCTATTACTCTGGACCCCCAACCTTTTTACTTTGTAAGCATGGTATTTTGCAGTATTATTACTTGAGGGGTATCATACATATTACATTAACTAGTTCTTATTGGGGTAGAGAAGAGACCCCGGTGCAATATTTTAAACTCAAGGGGGAGTAAAATAAATGCATCCATAATGTTAATTCACTAGAAGAATCCTATTGATCTGGAGGGGTGTTATTTTGAGTCACAACCAGTAGTTCTCAGGACTTACTCCTGGTTCTTCACTCAGAAACTATTTCTGGCATGCTCAGGGGACCATATGGGATCGAACCTGGGTCAGCGGCATGCAAGGCAAACCCCCTTCCTGCTATACTATAGCTCTGGCCCTCTTATTGATATAGTTTTGTTTTGCTTTGTTTTGGGGTCACATCCGGTGACACTCAGGGGTTACTCCTGGCTATGGGCTCAGAAATCTCTCCTGGCTTGGCGGCCCATATGGGATGCCAGGGGATGGAACCACGGTTTGTCCTAGGCTAGCATGGGCAAAACAGAAGCCTTACCGCCTGTGCCACCGCTCTGGCCCTTATTGATATTTTTTAATCGGGAATATGATTTTATGACCATCACATCAATTTGCTCTTTTAATCTTAATATACAAAAAAGCTAAAATTCCAAAAGAAAATTTCCCATATTTGTTAATAATAAAAATAGATATGTAACAGAAATCATTATTTAAATGATTCAAGAAATATGGGGCTCAATTTTCTTGCACATGCCAACCAACTAACCAGGGTTCAATCCTTTTTTATATATGTATATAAATCTTTATTTAAGCAGTATGACTACAAGCATGTTTGTAGTTGGGCTTCAGTCATAAACAGAAAAACCCCTTCACCAGTGCAACATTCCCACCACTAATGGTCCCCCTCCCCGCTCCCCTGGATTCTACTTCTCTCATTCTTTAACATTGTCATGCTAGTTGTTAGTGTAGTTATTTCCCTAATAGTACTCTTTGTGGTGAACTTCAAATTGTGAGCCAATCCTTCCAGCCCTTCCAGTCCTTAACTCTATTGTCTCTGGGCCTTATTGCAGTAATGTCTTTAATTTTTCTTAAAACCCAAGATGAGTGAGACTATTCTGTGTCTATCTCTCTCCCTCTGACTTTTTTCACTCAGCATAATAGATTTCATGTACTTACAGGAAAATTTCATGACTTCATCTCTCCTGAGGGCTGCATAATATTCCATTGTGTTTATGTGCCACAGTTTCTTTAGCCATTCATCTGTTGAAGGACATCTTGGTTGTTTCCAGAGTCTAACTATTGTAAATAGTGCTGCAATGAATATAGGTGTGAGGAAGGGATTTTTGTATTGTATTTTTGTGTTCCTAGGGTATATCCCTAGAGTGGAATAGCTGGCGTTGTTAGCTGGAATAATTAGCTGGAATTCCAGTTAATATCTGGAATAGTGGAATATGGGAGTTCAGTTTCCAGTTTTTTGGGGAATACTCATATTGTTTTCCATAAAGGCTGACTAAGAGTTCCTTTCTCTCCAGATATCTGCCAGCACTGATTGTCCTTATTCATATTTTTAAAGCACATTTTGGTGTTTTCCCACAGTCATAAAAATAAATGTAACTACAGTCATCAAATAGTTTCACAATACTCTCAGGTTATTACATTCTATTCCAGCTTACCATTATGATTTACCACATATGTTCTTTATTTTATTTTATTTTTTTTGGTTTTTGGGCCACACCTGGTGACGCTCAGGGGTTCCTCCTGGCTATGTGCTCAGAAGTCGCTCCTGGCTTGGGGGACCATATGGGAAACCAGGGGATCAAACCTCGGTCTGTCCTAGGCTAGTGCAGGCAAAGCAGGCACCTTACCTCCAGCGCTACCGCCCGGTCCCCATACATATGTTCTAATTGTCTGAATTTCTTAAATTATTCCAACCCCTTTTGTAAATATTTGGTCTGTGTGTATGTAATAGTTACAGATAATCTTAAAATTAATACTTAATTAGACCTATTTTTTTTCTTTTTTCTATTTCATGAGAATAAATCCCCAATGTTAGAAGATAGCTTCAGGGCCGAAGAGATAGCATGCAGAAGGTCAGTGGTTTGAATCCCGGCATCCCATGTGGTCCCTTGAACCTGCCAGGAGGATTTCTGAGCATAGAGCCAGAAATAACCTCTGAGCGCTGCTGGGTGTGACCCCATAAAAACAAAAAACAAAAACAAATAAAAAAAAGAAGATAGCTCCGAACTATACGAACATTTTCATAGTCACTTAAAATCATTAGGAGAATAACACCTATGACATTTGCTTTACTATATGTTCTATTTGTAATACTTCATTCTATTTCTATATTTCTTCTATTGTATTTTTATTTTGACTCTATTTTAGAAAAATTTTGTATTAAAATTTTTCTATCTTGGGAGCCGGGAGGTGGCGCAGGAGGTAAGGTGCCTGCTGCCTTGCCTGCGTTAGCCTAGGACGGACCACGGATCGATCGCCCGGTTCCCAGATGGTCCCCCAGCCTGCCAGGAGCGACTTCTGAGCACATAGCCAGGAGTAACCCCTGAGCGTCACTGGGTGTGGCCCAAAAACCAAAAAAAATTTTTTTTCTATCTTATTCTTCAGGAAATTTTATTATTCTAAGGTCCTAAATAAATCCTACCTTGTGCAAGCCCATCTATGATTTTCATAAAGACCTAAATGAAGCCTATCTTCTGAAAACCCGTCTATCATTTTCATAATATTTTCTTTAGTATATGAAGTTATTTGAAAATGATCATAGGCTTGTCTTGATATGATCAACAACAACAACAACAACAACAACAAAACCCAGTCCCCTAAACAAGACATGCTTATTGTCTTTCTCTTCCATGTTTCTCTTTGTGTTATTGGGTTATCATCTTCTACTTCTCACTTCACTATTAGTCAATCTGGCTAAGTAAACTTAGCACATCACTTTATAACAGTCTTGTAAACATTTCAATTTTTTTCCAGTTTTACATTTTTTTCCATGTAGGCTGTGCCATCGTCCTCACATTGGCCAATATTCTTCTCCATTTCAGGAACCAAGTAAATTCAAAGTCAGAGAGTGCTGACTGAAAACATGACAAATGACTAGTATTGCACTTTACGATTTAAATAGGATGCTAAAGGTCGAAGTTGACAGATTTATGTTAGACCTGGGTCACGCATATCCAGGCCTACATGTTTTTTATGTCATTTATGTCTAGACTTATATATACATATATATACATACATATGTATCTATATCTCTCTCAGATAATCTTAAATATTCTATTTTCTAATAGTCATTTTTAAATATTCTAGAATAAATGTTAGATATATGCCTATGTCCAGCTAGTAGACTTGATAGGCACAAGTGATAGGCACAGGTGGAACAAAGCAAGCAGAAAGCAAATTTCCTTTTGTGAAGGTAATATAAGTAAGATAAGAAATTTCAGAAGAAAACTAAAGAAGGGGGAGGAAATAAAAGATGGGCAGAGAGGGGTTCGAGCGATAACCCAGTGGGTAGGGCATTTGCTTGCACATGACCAACCTGCATTAGATTTCCAGAATTCCATAAGGTCCCCCTGAACCTGCCAGGAATGATTTCTGAATGCAAAGCCAGGAGAACCTCTGAGAGCCACCAGGTATGGTCCAGAATCCACCCCTCCCATAAAAGATGGGCAGAGAAAGTCTTCAGAATTCTTTCCCCCAAATATTCTTCTGCTTATTTTTTTAAATTAAAAACTATTTTGTATGAAGTCACCATGATTTAGGAAGCTATTCATAGTTGTGTTTCGGGCAACCAATGTTCTAATATCAACCTCACCATCAGTGTTACCAATTTCCCTTAACGCCCCCCCCCCCATCTGCTTCCTTGATAGGCACTTTTGAAGTGTGATGACTGTAGTTGGGTTTCCTGTGTTCAGTGTCGTTGGCTCTAGAGTTGAAATATTTAAACATACCACACCTCTGCACAACTTCCCGTGACTCCTGTCCACTACTCTTGTGATCTTCAAACAACCTTTTCTTACTTCCTCCCACCCTTTCTTTCCTTCCCAATGCTAGACTTTTTCTATATCATCTTTTTGACAAAATAAATGGCCCAAACTTGCAGAAGAGGGAGCTACAGATCAGAAAATTCAAGATAACGTGGGGACTTTCATCTGTGACTCAAGTTCTGTATTTTTCTACCCCAACATGCCTCTAAGACATTGTGGCAGACATTTGGAAAAAGCACCTAAAATATTATTTCCTAATGAAAATTAGTATCTCGTTACTTAGTATGTTCTGTATACTACTTTCTCATGCCCCATATCCAGATCCATGAATCTGTCTTCTGTTTCTGCCATTCAGACACCTCAACTTAGCAAAGCTGTCCCTGTTTCCTGGTTGAGTTTTTCTCAAGAAAAACTTTTCCCATCCTGAATGGTGCATGAATGGCTGAGGGTCATTTCAATACTTGTCCTCAAAATAATACTCACCTTTCCACTTTTTGTTTGTTTGCTTGGTTGGTTGGTTGATTTTTGGGGGCCACATCCGGTGGCCCTTAGAGGTTACTCCTGGCTCTGCACTCAGAAATCATTCCTGACTCAGGGGACCATATGGGATGCCAGGAATCAAACCTGCGTCTGTCCAGGGTCAGCTTCATGCAAGGCAAACGCCCTACCACACTGATACCACCGACCCCAGCCTTTCCATTTTTCTACCACTGCCCGCAAGTCACCACAAGGCCTATTTACTTGTACATTGGGTTCCTATATCCACATATCACTTACCTTTTCTTGTAATTCTAATTTCTAAAGACTTACTTCCTGTTTGCTATCTAAATGATGGAATGGCTTTATTGGGAAAAGGAAACTGAATAAGAAAGGTGTTCTGTTTTATACTTATATCTTATTTTTAATAAATTAATTCTTTGGGGCCCGGGAGATAGCATGGAGGTAAGGCGTTTGCCTTTCATCCCGGTGCCCCATATGGTCCCCTGTGCCTGCCTGGAGCGATTTCTGAGCATCGAGCCAGGAGTAACCCCTGAGCACTGCCAGGTGTGACACAAAAACAAAAACAAAAACAAAAAATAAATTCTTTAATTGGATCACCATGAGATACAAAGTTACAGAGTTGTTCATGATTAAATTTGAGTCAAACAATGTCCAACACTCCTTCACCACACATTTCCTGTCACCAGTGTCTCCAGTTTCCCTTCCACATTCCTCCCTGCCCTCTTCCCTGCCTGCCTCTGTGTTGTGACTGAATGGATATCATGCATATTTCTTTATCTCCTTTAGCACCCAGTTTTTTTCCAGAGTGATCATTTCCAATTAACATTATCATAGCTGTCCCTTCTCTGTCCTAACCGCACTCCCTCCTATTTGTGGCAAGCTTCCTACCATGGGCAGGCCCTCCTTTTTCTTCTCTCTATTGTCTTTTGATATATTGCCATACTATATTTTTATATCCCACAATGAGTGTAATTATTCTATGTTTATCCTTTTCCTTCGAACTCATGGTCCTGAGTATAATATTCTCCAAGTATAAGCAAATTTTATGCCCTTATTTTTCCTAACAAATAGTATAGTATAGATGTTCTGAAACATAGAAGATAACTTAGTATAAATGTTCCACTTAATATAGAAGTACCACAGTTTTTTTCTTTCTTTCTTTCTTTCTTTCTTTCTTTCTTTCTTTCTTTCTTTCTTTCTTTCTTTCTTTCTTTCTTTCTTTCTTTCTTCTTTCTTTCTTTCTTCCTTCCTTTCTTTCTTTCTTCTTTCTTTCTTTCTTCCTTCCTTCCTTTCTTTCTTTCTTCTTCCTTTCTTTCTTTTCTTCTTTCTTTCTTTCCTTCTTTCTTTCTTCTTTCTTTTCTTTCTTTTCTCTTTCTTTTCTTCCTTCCTTCCTTCCTTCCTTCTTTCTTTCTTTCTTTCTTTCTTTCTTTCTTTCTTTCTTTCTTTCTTTCTTTCTTTCTTTCTTTCTTTCTTTCTTTCTTTCTTTCTTTCTTTCTTTCTTTCTTTCTTTCTTTCTTTCTTTCTTTCGGGGACCACACCCAGCAGTGCTTAGGCATTACTCCTAGCTCTGCACTCAGAAATCACTCCTGACAGGCTCAGAGGACCATATAGGTGTGCCACCATTTCTTTCTTTCTTTCTTTCTTTCTTCTTTCTTTCTTTCTTCCTTCCTTCCTTTCTTTCTTCTTTCTTTCTTTCCTTCTTTCTTTCTTTCTTCTTCCTTTCTTTCTTTTCTTCTTTCTTTCTTTCCTTCCTTCTTTCTTCTTTCTTTTCTTTCTTTTCTCTTTCTTTCTTTTCTTCCTTCCTTCCTTCCTTCCTTCCTTCCTTCCTTCCTTCCTTCTTTCTTTCTTTCTTTCTTTCTTTCTTTCTTTTTTCTTTCTTCTTTCCTTCTTTTTCTTTCTTTTTCTTTCTTTTTGTTGTTGTTTTGTTTTGTTTTGGGGTCACACCCAGTAGTGCTGAAGAGTTACTCCTGGCTCTGCATTCAGAATTCGCCCTTGGCAGGCTAGAGGACCTTATGGGTTGCCCAGAATTAAACCCAAGTTGGTTCCAGATCAACCAAGGCAAACACCCTACCACTGTGCTATCTCTCCAGCCTATTTGGGGGCAGGGGTTGGTTTTTGTTTTTTGGACCACACCCAGCAGCACTCAGGCATTAATCCTGGCTCTGCACTCAGAAAATCACTCCTGGCAGGCTTGGAGGCCCATATAGAAGGCTGAAGACTAAACCTGGGTAGACCACTTGCAAGGCAAAACTTCTGTGCTATTGTTGAGGCCACAATCCCACAATTTCTTTACCCACTTATCCGTTCTCAGGCAGTTGGGTTGTTTTCAGATTCTGGCTATTGTAAATTGTGCTGCAATGAACACAGGATTGCAGAGGGCTTTTCTGCATTGTGTTTTGGGGTCCCTAGGTATATTCTTAGGAGAGATATCACTGAGTCATGGAAGCTCAGTTTTCAGTTGGTTTGATTATTTTTTTTTTAAATATCCACTTTGTATTTTAAACCAGTCATTTGACAAGTGGTTATGGAAGCAATGGTATTATGTACACCCACCTTCTTTCTGAGTTCTTGCAAGTAAACATGAAGTGTGCTGAGCACCACAACCAAAATTCTCTAACAGTTTTTCCCTGGAGTGGGTCCCAGGAAGCTTTCATGCTCCTTACGGAACATTAGAGGACCACATGTCACCTCTCTGCAGAGGAGACTTCATTCTTTCCACATAACAGTTCTGACTTTTGGAATCTCTTCTTCAGTTGGCAATAGAGCCAAGTGATTCCATGATTCAGATCCAATGTTCACACTCCTTTGATAGATTCCTAGCTCTCTCTTGAAACAAAGTTACTCGGGTCTTCATTTTTTTTTTTGGTTTTGTTGTTTTGAGGGGCCACCTTTGGCAATGCTCAGGGCTTAATTCTGGCTCTGCTCTAATGAATCACCCTTGGAGGGATTGGGAGACCATCTGGGGTGCCAAGAATTGAACCTGGGTTGGCTACATACAAGGAAAATGCCTAACCTGATCTCGCTCCAGTCCCTGAGGCCTTCGTTTTATGCCCAAATCTTCCTTCATTTTTGTGTGCGTCTAATTCCCATCATTTCTCTAGAAAATGGGCATCCAAGTTCTATGTCTGAGTGTTCTCAGTGGAAAATACCAGAGCTCCTTCCTCTTCATTCAAATACCCAACCTGATCTTGGTGTTGATGGACAAGCAAGGAGTTCTCTGTGTTTCAAAGCTGAGTCCTCATTCTTTCACCTTTATGAACTCTGCCTGGGCTCTTCATGAGGCAGTAGTAAAAGCAACTTTCGACTCAAACCTCTATTTCTTTTGGCTTCAAGGGAAAACTCTATAAACTTTAATTTGGCTACGCAGTTCAGGAAAGTAAATGTCATTCCAATCCTGCTTTTAAGATCAAACTTTTCATTTTACACTGATCTGACAAACAAGGAACACAGAAATACTTAGCCTGCCCAGAACCCAACCAGTACATTTAATTTCTACATAATAATAAAATATCAAATGCTCTTTTGGTATGCTCACCCTCTTTTGATTGAGGTTCTTTCAGCATAAATATGTTAGAGCTTCATGGTAAAACATCACTGCATCATCTCAAACGCCCAAACCATAATTTGTTTTTGTCTTTTATGCCAAAAATTATCTAAAGAAAAAGCAGATGGCACGTACAAAGCTGACCTTTGGGATAAGGTGAGAGTAGTGACCATTTTAGTCCTCCCCTATTTCTGTATTTTCTTGAAGTTACCTTCATGGCAGATTAGAGAACCCAAGGAATACATACTATGTAAAAAACTTGAAGAGACAAGAAGAACCTTAAAATTTGTCCTGAATGTGACAAATCAGAGGTTGGGTTTGGGTGCTGGCCATAGGAAGAAAAGAGATAAGAGGTGTTAGGTCGGTCTGATTTGATGCAAATGATAGTTGGCTCTAGCAATACACTGGTTCTAGGAGCAAAATCTACTGATATTCAAGTTTCATATATATAGGAAGTTTTATATATATATGATATATTATGACATATATCCTTCTCTTAGGTTAATGTGTCCTTTGAGTATTTACAATACCTAGTACAAGTGCTATGTAAATAGCTTTTTTATATTGCTTTGCCCAACTAGTGATATCAAGATACAATCATTAGAGTCCTAGAAATATGGGCAAGAGATCAAAGATGGTGAATCCTCACACTTGCAACCCCAAAACAGAGAGGTCCAATGGTGTTTAGCACTGTTGTAGAAATGACAGCAGTGACAATGACAACAGAAATAACATTCTGCTGAATGCAGAAACACTGGAGGGAAAAAGAGGAGGGAATACCTGAGGATTGGGGACCTTGAATAACAACACAGAACATGTACCACTCAATGTGGGAAAATTTTGACACATGAATGGTACAAAGCTGTATGTGTGAAAAGAAGAGTTCATTTGTTTGGTGGAATGCTAAAATATAGTTAAAACACAGAAGAATTCTCTGAGGTCCTTCCAACCTCAGCAGAGACTGATTGGTGACAGGGATTAAGATATTTGTGGAACCATAAAATGGAATGTGCAGTACTAATGGCAAAATTCCCTAAAATTGTGGCTTTATTATATAATTCCCCATCCTAAGGAAATGAATGTCAGGCATACTACATTTGTAAATACTTTTTAGACTTTGGGATTCTGAAAAGATGCCATTTGAAGTAACTATATTTATATTTATAGGCTGCCCATTGATGCCCTGACCTGTTCTCTCAGATCTAGGTTTGGTGTTTTGAAGATGATTTTAACTGTGTGAGGGCATTTTCACAGTTTGGGAGGCGTTGCTATACCTGAACATTGCATTAATAAAATACAATTAAAAGAGGATTAAGGCTGTTTAATACCAGAGAGACAGACAAGATATTAACTACCAGGGTTCCTCTGTCATCTTTTCCTCCTGAGATTGATTTTTAGAAATTATTTTGACAGAATGAAGTTTTTTTTCACCATTTACAGAAGAATGTACTTTTTTTCTTTTGTTCTTTTTCTTATTGAGTCATTGTGAAAGTCCTTCATAGTTAAGTTTCAGATATACAATGAATCACGGCCAATTCCACCACTAGTATCCATCTCCCTCTAACCAATGTTCCCCCAAATTACCACCCCCTCTGGTCCTGTATAACCGGCCCATTTTAAGTTCAAGTTTGGGTTTCTTGATTTCATTGTTGATGCCTTTGGCATGGATATTTAGTTCTATCCATTTTAAGCACCAACAATACACCTGAGACCACTTGACCCCTGCCCCCCTTCCTTTCATATTTGTTTTTCTCCTCCTCCTCCACTTCATTTCTTTTCCTTCTCCCTACTATACTCTGGGGCCAAGGGTGTTTGAGACAACTACCATTTAAACCATTGCATTTCTTTATGCAGTTAAAGAATATGCATTTTGTCTTAAGGAACAACAAGGGACCGCAGCAGTGGCGTAGCAGTAGAGCATTTGCCTTGCATGCGCTGACCTAGATGGACCATAGTTCAATCCCCGGTGTCCCATATGGTTCCCCAATCCAGGAGCATTTCTGAGCACAGAGCCAGGAGTAACCCCTGAGCGTCACTGGGTGTGGCCCCAAAATAAAAACAAACCAAAAAATCATCAACAAGAGAACCATGCTCCAATGGATTTTTGCCTTTACATGATTTTCTTCCCTTTCCTTGACCTTTATTGTTCTTTGTAACGACCAGGCACCATTCACATTTTAGTTGTGATGTTTGCAGGAGTCACACATGAGGTTCGAGTGCTATTATCAAGGCTACTGTGCTTTCTTTCACTGGCTACATTTTTCTCTTTGTGGTGCCGCTTACACAATCTAGCAATGCTTGTGTGCTTGGTACCGACTTACAGACATGCTTTTCGGGGGTGACTTCTAGTCACCGCATGAACACATCTGGTGGAGTTATGTGCTTTTCTGGGGTTGCATTGGTTTTAGTTGGAGTTTCACACACATCTGACTCGGTGTGGCAGGAAATTGCTTTTGCTGATCACAGAAAGCAGAGGTGAGGGGCATAAAGAGTAGGGACATAGGGTTTGTCCTCAGAACATGAGGCAGCCACAGTCACAGGAATCAAACTCTGGGCCTTGTACTTGCAAGACAGATATGCTCCAATGTTTTTTTTTTTTTTTTATGCTTTTATTGGATGATATATTTCTGTAGTTCCTGAAGTCACTTACTCTTCCTCAGTTATCTGTAAGAAGAGAAAAATACTGCTGAACTTTTTTTTCCCTATTTTTTATTTTTCCATTTTTGAGGTTAAAACAGGTTCTATTTGGAAGTACTGAATAAGAGACAGGAGAAGAAAAGAAAGAGAAATAATAGTGAGCTCAAGAGAGAAATTTCTCCAAAGGTGGAGAAAGCCCCAGTCTACAACCTATCACAATTCACACTTTAAATTGTGTAGGCTAATGCACAACTCAAGAGGGAAGATGTGCGTGGATACCATGTACCCAGGCAACATATGTATGCACCACCTATTGAATTTTTTTTTATATTACCTAACATGCTTTTTATTTCTTTCATTATTTTGGGCCACAAAGAGACAGTGTCAGGGATTACTCCTGGCTTTGTGCTCAGAAACTACACTTAGCAGGCTCAGGGGACCATATGTGATTCCAGGGATTGAACCTGGGTCATCCGCACGAAAGGCCTTTTCAAGAGTGCCCCAGAGTTTTCAGCCTGAGAAATGGTGTAACTGTGAGTTTAACTGGCTTGGCTTGGTGTCTCTGTGGAGGTTAGCCTTGAAGCTGGGTTGTTGTTTATATACAGCAGCTGCAGGATGTGTTGCTTCCAGCAGCGTGCTGTGTGGGGAACCTCCACACTGAGAAAACCCCGGAATTTTCATTCCCCAAACCAACATACCTGGGAATTTCTCCTGCTTGATGTTTCTGCAGAAATTAATATTGAAAGTGTGAAGTTTGAATGGCAATAGTTTTGGGATCTGGGCGCAGCTACTTCTTCAGCAGGTTGAGGGGTTGGCTTTCCCCTCCCTCCAGAGGGGACCCTAGAGTTTCATCTCTATGACAAGAGTACCCATGAGTTGCATCATCTTGTCTTGTGATATCTTCCGATATTAGTCATGAAACTATAAACTGGGCTATTACGTACATAACAGTGGCTGTGGATCCATTTCTTTGTTTTTGTTTTTGTTATTTTTGTTTATTGGGCCACACCCAGTGGTGCTCAAGAGTTACTCCTGACTCTGTGCTCTTAAATCACTCTTGGCAGGCTCGGAGGACCATATGGGATGCTGGGGGATCGAACTCAGGCCTGTCCTTGGTCAGCCTCATGCAAGACAAAGGTCCTACTGCTGTGCTATCACTCTGCCCCCCCCCCCATCCATTTCTGAGAGTAGATTTCTTTACTTCTTTTATGCCATATACGATGGTGCCTAAGGCTTACCTCTAGCTTTATGCTTAGAAATGACTTCTGGCAGCCTCAGGGAACCTTATGGTATGCCGGGGATTGAACCTGGGTCACCTGCATTCAAGGCAAACACCTACTTGTGCTATCTGTTCTGGCTCTCATATTTTCCTTGTTTTCTACATATGTCATCATGTCTTTGAGTTTGCTATATATCCTCAATGTGATGTCACTAAAGCCATCTGTAAGAGTTTACAGATCTAGGGGCTTACAGCATTAGGGCCTTTGCCTTGCAAGACGATGATCCAGGATAGATGGTGATTTGAATCCCAGCATCCCATATGGTTCCTCAAGCCTGCCAGGAGCGATTTCTGAATGAAGAGCCAGGAGTAACCCCTTAGGGCCACCGGGTGTGACCGGAAAAACTAAAATAAAAATGAGTTTACATTAAAATATAAAAAGAGTTTACAGAGCTGATTGGTACTGATAGAACCTTCTTCATTAAGCAAGGTAATTTTTTACTTTTTTTTTTTTGTGGTTTTTGGGTCACACCCGGCAGTGCTCAGGGGTTACTCCTGGCTCCATGCTCAGAAATTGCTCCTGACAGGCACGGGGGACCATATGGGGCACCGGGATTCGAACCGATGACCTTTTGCATGAAAGGCAAACGCCTTACCTCCATGCTATCTCCCGGGCCCCACAAGGTAATTTTTTTTTACATTGAAGCATATTTATAAATACATAAGGGGAGAGATAGGGAGAAGTCTGTGTTCAAGAGAGAACATAAGCTTCCAAAGTGAAAATAGGCAGGAAAGAAACAGAGACAAGCAAACAATATACATACTAAAGGGATAATATGGGCTTGAAAGAGTATGTTAATAACTTAACAAATTGGGGATCACGTTCAACTGTACACAGACCTCCTGGTTCTGAGTTCACTGATCACTCTTGGTGCAGCTTATGGGGTTTGGAGGATCTAATCAGGGTTGACCATATGCACTTAAGATGACTTACCATCTGTTCTATCACTCTGATTCCCGGTAGAGCCTTTTTCTGTATGTTATTATTTTCACTCATTGAGCTTTTCAGTCTTCTATGCCTCTTCTACACATTGTGTTGGCAGTGGTCCCCCGGAGTGAATCTCTGTGGTTAACTTCAATGGGAGACTCTAAGGAGTAAGACTGGATATTGCTCTGCTTTTCTCAGTGACAAGAAGTTTCAGCGTGAGCATTGTGAGGCGTGATGTCTGATGAAGGGCGCTGTTTAGAAGATGAAGAGGTAGGCCTGCTAATATTGTGGAGGAAGGATATAGATGCTGACGGGATCCAGATGGCAAAGGGGGAGCTGCTTCAGGTTCCCAAGAGGCTCCAGGGATATCAGCCAGGCAGTTAACCTCATCGAGCAGGGTGGAGGAGCAAGCAGAGGATTTGAGACATAGAGATAAGCCTGCTGATAACTAACTCATCTTTCTTCACAACTCAGCTTCATCTGATACTCTATTTTACTTGATGGGTCTTTTTTTTTTTTTTTTGGTCTCTCTTCTTTCTTAAAAATCCAATAGAAATGAAATTTAATCTATTTTGTGCATTATTATGTCCTTCTATGTCTAAAAGAGAACTTGATACAACTTCAAGTATTTGTTGAATGCATAATTCTTATGGCCATAATTTTTAAAAGGAAATATATGGTTAGAAAATACTCTTTCCATTGAAAAATTTTTAAATATTCAGTGATTATTATGAATTCACTTTTCTATTACTTTTCTTTTCAGTGCTTTTCTTTATAGCCTTGGAAAATTTTAATACTAAATTAGAATATTAATTTATTTATTATATTTCAGTTACATATTGATCAATGACATTTAATATTTCTTTTGGTAATATTTTATAGGAATTAACTGATACCTAGACAGAGAAGAAATCATTCAAGTGAAGCATAACATTGTTGTTATACGTACTATTTCATACATTTTTAGAAATCCCTCAAAAGAATGAAATTAGTTTACTTAGCTCTTCAAATACAGTGCCTAGATTATCCCCTTTAGTAACTGGGGAATTACTAGAAAAGCAAGCTCCCACGTTCACTCCAACTGAATAAGAAATATGGGTGATGGGCCTAGAAGTATTTCAACAAGCGTTCCAGGCAATTTGGAAGGACTCTGAAGTAGGACAGACACCAAATTATCTAAACTCTTATGGTTGTAATAAAAATGACTATATTAATATAATTTTTGCTTATGTATTAAAATAGATTGTGTCATAACTTGAATTGCCTTCACCATTGACCTTTTTTCTCTGAATTTATTAACTGAATTCCATAAAATCCCAGAAATTAACCATGAGCAAATGAAGTCACATCACCATTATAATGTCATTGTTGTAAATCATTGTTGAGTTAAGGCATTTTTAGGGACACAAAGAAAATCGCTTTATTTTCTACAGCGAGATTATTATGCAGATGTTTAATGCCAATTCATGCTCTAGTGCTGATGTTATCCCAGTATATTTTGGCAGCTTAGATGGAAAAGTCTTATTTTAGAGGAGATAGTTCTGAAAATCCATCCAGCACTTTGTGTCAAGAACAGTGGCCATTTTGTCTTTTACTGGAATATATACTCACTATGGTTTATTGTATTTCTTTACACATGCCTAATGGGTATTTTCAAGTTTAGGAAACTGCTTCCTTCTTCATAAGAAAATGAGTGCTCAGCCATCTTAAATATTTTTTTACTATTTCTAAGTGAGTCTACTAAAACAACAGAATGAATCATTGGAGAAATGTGCCTACGCAGAAAAGAAAACACTTAAAATTCTCGTCAGTCAGATTTCTGTTTTAGAGGAAGCCCCTAATATATTAGTCTGAAAAGGATTTCTAAGCTTTTCTGGAGGACTATTAGTAAATAAAATGCACAAGAAAAAATTAATTTAAAAAATCTCTTTCAGTATCTCTTACTGTCTAGAAAATACTTTCTCCTTTATATACTTGCCATTTATTGTTATAAATTATACTAATTTAATGATTTCTTATATTTTTTCTCTATAGGCATACATAAATTTTTATCTATAAATATGCAGAAACACTAGAAGCCACACTTTCTACAGAGATTTACAGTAACATAATAAAACAAAAACTTAAAGAGATTTTTTTTGTTGCAGAGGGGTTTCCCCAATGAAATCTTAAAATAAATATTTTATTTATTTTCAAGAAAAAGTTGTGTTTCCATTTTAGTATCACCCTATTTTTCTTTGCTACCACAGATATGGCTTTTCACAGATTTTGACTTTGTGGTTTTGTGGGAAGTAAACTCTTAACCACATATGTAAAGACAATTTCCTGTAAGTACATGCCTCTAGGCAACTATACACATGAATATTGACTAGCAACTCTATTTGAGAAGCCACAGTGCCTGTCTTCTCTAGTTCACCCATTTCCTCTTTGCAAAACTCTCTGAATAGTTCCAGCAAAATAATCCCAAGAATACATCAAATTCATGTGCTGAGCTCATATGTGGAGCATTAAGTCTGTGGGTTGCCAAGAGTTCATTCTAAGCAACACTGATACACAACTCGCCAACATTTGCCATTTAATGCTTCAGTTAAGAAGTTATTTAGTTTTGAAAATGTTTCCAGATGTTCCGATTCACCTTCACTTAAAAAAAATCACATTTCAAAAAGTGAGTGACCTTGACGTGCACTCACCCAACCAAGTTGTTTTTATGTAACATGTTAAAAGATGCCCGTTTATTTTGCTTCTCTGTCTTCTGAACTCGGGGTCCCCCCCCCCCATTTTAAATGTGCTGTGAGTAGGAAAGGGGGTCTTGCAGGCGCCTTGTGAGGAAGCTGCCACATCTGCTTCCAGTCTGTTGAGCTCCAGAGAGGATTCTGAGCTTCTGCTGCTCGTGAGAACGCTGCCTCATGCTGCCTCCCACCACCAGAGAAAGCAAAAGGCCACGGTGCTGAGCGACCTTCATCATTCCATATCATTCTCTTTGTAAACATATTTCTGGAATATATATTGTAGTCAGTGGGATTACCTTTAGTGATTTTGCCAAGAGCTGATACATCACGCACTTTTACATCATGGCTTTTGCTTACTGCGTGCAGTGGCTAGAAAGGGTGTGCTTTGATCAGTTTTCTATTTGATGTGCGTTGGAAAAAAAAAAAAAAACTATCCCTGCAGAATTTGAAGTGTATTTAGCTTATTTACACTTACCAGAAAAAAATTACCCTCCCACTAAATTAGAGATTTTGTAAACCCATCGCTAAGAAATCACTTATAAATAATTTGACATTATGGACTCCTAGAAAAAAGTTACAAATGCATGCAAAAGTAAACCTTAATATGTGACTCTTTTCTATTGCAAGCTGCCATTTATGCTTACTAGAAAGAGTACTATAATTTATTAACGTGGAGTGCACATAGCTTCTGGAGTTACACCCCTCTAGAAACTGTTTTCCCTGGGTGGTCCGCCTTTGTGCTCTGTGGTGCCTGCCTTAGTGGCTGCTGGAACTTTCTTATGAATTTAGGGTTTGTCTGGGGTTATTCCTATTGTACCCTCCATGAAACTAGTTTAGATGCTTGACTGAACTAAAAAAATTTACCTTCCCCTGAACTAAAAATTCTTAAGCAATTTGCCAGGATGACTAATACTATGACAGGTCATAGATTTAAAATCACCATATTATTCACTGGTTCTCTTTCTACATTGTTGTGAACAATGAGGCAATAATAGTAGATAAAGAAATAATAGTAGATAAAGAAACTAGCACAGAAATCATGTAAGTCTCTTTTTTCACCAGCTATAGCACATCTTAATGGTCTGTGGTGGACTGATCAAAGTGAGTTGCCTGAGTGAGATTTATTTACAGAGACAAAACAAAGTCAGAGTTGGGGCCCGGGAGATAGCATGGAGGTAAGGTGTTTGCCTTTCATGCAAAAGGTCATCGGTTTGAATCCCG
>PVKC010004704.1:0-35020 GCA_004027635.1 Crocidura indochinensis
GGCAGAACACTGATTCAGGGGTGTAATTCTCAGGAGGATCAATGGTCACTGTGTTTCTGAAAGACATGAGGCAGGGCTGAGCATGAAATAGAAAGAAGAGGGGGCCCGGGAGATAGCATGGAGGTAAGGCGTTTGCCTTTCATGCAAAAGGTCATCGGTTCGAATCCCGGTGCCCCATCTGGTCCCCCGTGCCTGCCAGGAGCAATTTCTGAGCATGGAGCCAGGAGTAACCCCTGAGCATTGCCGGGTGTGACCCCAAAACCAAAAAAAAAAGAGAGAGAGAGAGAAAGAAGAGGTTAGGGAGAAAGGAAGTTGGGGGAAGGGTTGACCTATTCCAGACCTTTGCACACAGCACACTCAGGCTCCACAAACAGCACACAGCACACTTGTAGTCCACCACCTCCCAAGCTGTGGCTCAGAGCCCCCCATGCTGGCGCTGCTTGGGAGTGCTCTGTGGCTTCCTGTGCAGGAAGATTGATGGTTTCCAACAAAAAGGCTGAGTCTTGGGGCCAGAGAGGGAAGGAAGAAGGAAAGCTCCGGCCTTGCACGCAGCAGACCCCAGCTCCTGCCTGGCACCATGCACGGTCCTCCTGGGAGCAGCCAGTAGGGGTCCCCTGTCTGATGGTCAGGAGCACCCAAAGTCGCAATGGGTGAGTACCAGCTAGTTTATCCTAGCGGAGTCTGGTGGGCAACCCGACCTGTCCTTCAGTGGGTCAGATTCAGTCACAGGAAAGGGGGGCCATACAGGTGGCTGGGGTCTGAGGTCGATGCCAGACCCAAGTTTTTGTTGCTGGTCCAGAGAATTCTGTGACCATGGATGCAGTATGGGGCAAGGGCTCATGTCATGTGATCTTTTGGCTACATGCATGACATGCATGCAGTGTGGTTTATTCCATACGACAAGACAGCCTAGAAAAGACAGTGAATTCAAGAGTCAATGGTCCCTGGCAGTGGCGAAGATCAGTGTGAAGCAGAAGTGGGCAGGAGCTGAGGGGAGAAACTGAATCTCTTTCTCTAGCTGTCTTGATCCTGGTGGGGTCTCGGCCACCCCTCATTCACCTCATTCACACGCTTCGGAGGGCAGGGCCACCCCAGCCTCCTCCCACCCTTCTGTGTGACTGTCATATTTCCCAGCACTTATGTAACCAGGGCCTTCAGGATTTAATCACAGTTCGTGATAGTCCCTGCATGTTGGGCCGTTAACTTTGAAATACCATTTCTGTCACTGTTATTTGAAAAGGCCAGGGAAGACCAGGATTTTAACCTGAAAATCTGGAAATGTGCAGAAGGCCTCAGATGAGACTTGTGTCCCTGAGGTCCTGTGACTGGAAAATCTTTCTCGTCTAAGGTGTAGGCACAAGCCTATGGATAATTCCCCACCTTCTCTGGTGCAGTGCAAGAAACATTTGCTGGGGGCAGAGGGCTGGGATGCCACCCATGGGGTATGTCTAATTCTATTTCCTGCCACTGGCCAGGGAAATTTTCTAAAAGGCAAATAGCTGGGGATGGATGCCCTGGGAAGGAGCTCAGAGGAGTTCCACACTATGGCTGTGTTAATTGGCAAAGGCACCCTCCGGCCAGCAGGTAAAGGGAGTGGGGATTACACAGCTCAGAGGAGGAGGAGGAGGGACGGATCCCAGTGATGTCCCAGATCTCCTCCAGGCCACCTGGGTTGCATCTCGGCCCCTGTCCCCCAGCTGGCAGGCTTGAGGCAGGTACTGCACCCACATAAATGATGGATGCACCGACAAAAGAGAAGCCCTTGCTGATTCACTTGGACTTTCCTGCCCAAGATAGTTGAGTCCCAGGTCGTGTTTATAGGCAAAGTGAAAGTGTTTGCTCCTGAGAAAACTCTCACTTCTCAATAACACTGAGAAGTTGACACTACTAGAATTAGTGGTTCTAAGCAAGTGTTTCTTGCACTGCACCAGAGAGAGATAGTAGAGTTGGTAAGATGCTTGCTTTGCACACAACCAACCTGTGTTCCATCTCAATGCCCCGGATGGTCCTTTGAATCCTGCAGGAGTAATTCCTGAGTGCAGAGCCAGGACTAAGCCCTGAGCAGGGCCAGGTACAGGCCAGAAACAAACAGAAAAATTTTATGCCCTTCCATGCCTTTCTCTCCTTCGCTATAAGCTATACATCGCAAAGCCCTCCCAACCCTCCTCTTGCTGCTCTGCCTCCTGAAATTGAGTGTCCAGAAGTCTCAGAGACTCCAGATCCTACTTCCTTTAACCATGCAAACTATGCAGTCCAAAACTTCTTTACCAAATTTCTTATATATATATATATATATATAAGTGCATTGCCTTAGGACCTCTGGGGAACCTGCTAAGTGCGTGTCTGGGATATCACACCCATCCCAAGCTTGTGAAAACATTCAAAGCTTGTTTGTGAAATCCTTATTACACAGAGCCAGCAATACAACCACAGCTTTCAAACGCTGCCCTTCCACGACTGACTGGAACTGCATCTTCATGATCCGTTATGATTCTGCACATGCAGCCTTCAATACCAGTCCCAGGACCACTTCCCGGTGCTGTTTCTCCATCCCCACCATGTGGGAAGATACATGCCAAACAAAGGCACGTGTTTCTATGATTCAAATTCCAGACATGGATGGCCTCCTCTTCGCAGTCATGGCACACCAGCTACATCCCTCTTTATGTGGCCCTTAATATGGGGTGCGGCATCTGTTGTTGGAAACATGGCCCCCATGGTATTCCTCATCTGGAGATCTTGACATAGGGGTATGTGACAAGAGATGGACAATCAGCATGGATTGACCCTGAAGGTCCAGAGTGTCCTTGGGGTGAATCATGGATGCAGCTATATTCCAGGGTCAGGAACCTACCCATCAGGGTCATGCCATGCTGACCACTGGCATATCCAAGGCTCTGTCTAGCCCTGCTTGGGGCTTGCCAGCATAGCCCTGCCCTCCAAACCACACTCCTCGGAGCCATGCCCATATAGCCATGCCCCATGGGGAACAAATCTACATAACCACACCCTTGTGAAGGCACACCCCTCCTCACCCATATGCCTCCATCTGCATGACCATGCTCTCTTATGCCCACCTGGCCACACCCCCAGATTGGATTCCTTCCACCTGCATATCTCCCCACTTTGGGCTCTCTGGAGTCCACATCGGGCAGAGCAACAGCAGCTGCAGCATTCAACCCCAAGAGCCAGGTGTCCTGACCCCAGCCAGATAGACCTCCTAGCAAGTCTACCCTATCTGAGCAAACTCTCTCTCTTCTAGATCAGGTCCCCAGCCAGCACTGTGTGGGCCCTCTAAGGAGCTATGCCTAGAGCCTAGAAGGCAGCTCAGTAGCTGGGGCTGGGCTCAGGCTCCCTTATCTGACATGCAGGCTGGAGGCTGCATGGGCAGCAGTCTGGCAAGGGATGCAGAGGTCTGAACTCCCATATGTGGCATGAGAGGCCAGTACCTAGGGCAGGAAACTGGGCCTTGAGCAGGGTTCAAGTCCTAAGGGCCACCTCACATGTAATCTACCGTCTAGGACCCCAAGGTGGTCCCCGACAGCAGGAAAAGAAAGGTCACCAGGCGGGCACCAGGTTTCAGCTCTGTGTCTCAGGATCTGATGGAGGGAAACATATCCACCCCCCCACACACACACTGAAAGTTCTTGGGGGTGCTTTTATTGCTGCACCCAGAAAGGACGGGACTGAGGACAGAGGGAAGAAAGGGGCAAGGCTGAAGTCCCAACGGTGCACATCCTGGGCTCCCACTCCAGCTCCAGCCCCTACAGACCCACTACCCCAACCTCCTGTCTCCAGCTCCAGTCTTAACTCTTCAGCTTCCTGGGGCCGGAGAGAGCGGTAGGGTGTTTGCCTTGCACTCGGCTGACCCAGGAGGGACCCAGTTCTATTCCCAGCATCCCATATGGTTCCCCAGCCTGTTAGGGGTGATTTCTGAGTGCAGAGCCAGGAGTGACCCTTGATGTGGGTCACCCTGGATGTGGCCCAGAAACAAATCAATCAATCAAAAAGTTAAATTAAAAAAAAAACCTGCTCCCACTCTCCAGCAGGCTGATGCAGGACAGAAACTGGACAGAGTCTGGACAGGTCACCCCCACCCTGAGAAGGCTGCTGCACTCACCTCCAGGCCCCAGGGAGCACCCCACCCTGCCAAGCTCACCTCTCCCTCCTAACTCAGGAGATGCAGCAAATCCAGCCTGATAGATAGTTCCTCTACCCTCCGCCCTTCCGACTGCTGATGTCCACCCCCTTGACCCTGGGGGCGGCCCCACTCCCCCCATCTCCTCCTGTTTGAGCCCAGGAGCAGGAGAAATGTATTTGTTTTTCTCCCCAAGCCACATCCAAAGGTGTGGTCCCTCTTTACAAAGCGGATCCTGAAGCTGGAACATGGTTCCTCCAGCAGCCAGGAGCCAGCCGATCGCCACCTCGGCATCTTTTGTTCCTGGACAGGAATGCCTTTGTGAGTCTGGGGGAGCAGAGGGCCACGTGGGAGCGGCACTGCGCACGCGCACATCCTCCCTCCCTCGCAGCTGGGAAGTGATGGAGAAGTAAGTGATGCTCCGGGAGTGGTCCTCTGGCTGCAGCCTCGTCCTGCGCCTCTGCTCTCGGGCACTCAGCTCTGGGCTCAGGCGGGGATTCGCTCCCCAGGGCGACACTAGGGGCTAGACAGAGCCCAGTTGTGTGTCCTTAGGCAGAGCTGGAGGTTCTTGGGACTTTGGTGAACTTTATTAGCAAGGAACAGGCCGGAACCCTTTTTCCAGCTCACCTTGGAAATCTGGAATTTCTCAAGAGTCAACCAGGGCTAGTGCATAAAAGTAGCTTGTTTTGCTCCTTCTGAGAAAGGGGGTGTGTGTGAATGTGCAACAGGGATTCAGGGACACTCTTGTGTTTGTGCCACAGCCTCACACTACCGCTGTGCAGTAGGGACCGGCAGATATAGATGTGGCCATTGCCAAGCCACCAGTTGTCAGGGAGAAAGAAGCAAGTCGGTTGTGCCTGGGCTCAGGCTTCCAGGTGTCCCTCATCTCAATGCACTTCATCTGAGTCAATTTTGGGGTTCGTGGTGTGGATCAGGAAGGATTCTGGGATCCAGAGTGAGCAAACACTCTTTGGGGTGCTGCTACACCCTTGGATTTGCCCGGAGAAACACTCTCTGCTTCCCCACCAACCATGCAAACCAAATCTCCTCACACACTGACCAAGGGCATATGTGTCCCATGTATGTGGCTGTCACCCAAGGAGGGTCACATGCTCCAATGGTAGCATTAGTGGGATGCACTAAGGAAGGCCAGCCCAGGTGATGGGGAGAGCAGGGACTGATGTAGGCTGTGTGTGTGGTGGGGGTGTCACCTAATGACAGTCCCAGACCCTCCCCTAGCTCTAGCGGCCTGACTTTGCCTGTGATGCCACAACTGGATGATGGTCAGTATAGGACAGCTGACTGGGTCTGTCTCCTGGTGCTGAGAGCTGGATCCAGGCTTGCTCACCTCACCTGGACAAGCACATGGGGCCTGTCTGCAGCCAGCTTCCCGCTCTGCTGTGGGAAGGTCCATCGGGGGTGGATGGATAGTCGGAAACCCCACATCACCCAAGATGGAAGGACCTGCGCTAGCTCAGAGCTGAAGGGGGGTATGTTCCCTTTCCCATCACCCTTGAATCTTTAGCCCTTTAACAGCAGACCGGGTGCTCTGGGCTGAGGGTGAGCCTTGAGTGCTCTCTATGCCCAGGCACCTCCAAAAGCACTCTCATCTCG
The DNA here is from genome assembly GCA_004027635.1 of Crocidura indochinensis. Classification (NCBI taxonomy): domain Eukaryota; kingdom Metazoa; phylum Chordata; class Mammalia; order Eulipotyphla; family Soricidae; genus Crocidura; species Crocidura indochinensis. The sequence goes on from PVKC010004704.1 coordinate 5,753, forward strand.
ACCGTGGTTCTGATCTGGACATCAGCGTCTGGGCCTCTGCAAACAATACCACATGGACATCTTGTGGCTCAGGACAGAGGTTTGTGCCAAACGGAGGGCACAGGGGGCCCGGGAGCAAGGGCTAGGCAGGGCTTATGCTAAGGGTTGCTGCACAGCTTAACAGACATCCCATCCACCTCTGTCTGAGGCCACTTCTTCTCACCCACACTGGCTGCTAGAACACTCAAGCACTGAGCAGCAGGTGCGGATGAATTGGCCACTCAGAAGACATCAGCCATGGGGCCGGAGCGATAGCACAGCAGTAGGGCATTTGCATTGCATGCAGCTGATCCAGGGTGGACCCGGGTTCAATCACCAGCATTCCATATGGTCCCCTGAGTTAAGAGCAATTTCTGAGCACAGAGCCAGGAGTAACCTTTGCGTGCTGCCAGGTGTGGCCCAAAAACCAAAAGAAAATGAAAAAAAAGAAAACATCAGTATTCAGAGCATAGGCTCTCTAGCACATTGGATTCCCATGGACTCTCTAGCACCTTCCTCCCATGAACTCTCTTGAAACTTTCTGCAGTAGACGCTAGTAATTCACCCGTGGACTCTCTACTACCGTTTTCCATTGAACTCTCTTGAAACTTCCTCCCCTGGACTCTACAGGGGTCTCAAATTCTCGGCCCACAGGCCGTTTGCGGCCCTTTGTACAACATTTTGAGCCCTGCCCTAGAGGAATCTTGTTTTGTTTCGTTTTGTTTTAGTTGTTTGGGTCACACCCCCCAATGTTCAAGGCTTACTACTGACTTTGCACTCAAGGATCACCCCGACTTTGCCTCCTGCGGCCCCAAGGTAAATTGAACTTGAGACCCCTGCATCTAGCACCTTCCTCCCATGAACTCTCTTGAAACTTCCTCCCATGGACTCTTTAGTATCTTCCTCCCATTGACCTCTAGCACTTTCCTCCCATGGACTCTCTTGAAACTTTCTCCTGAGGACTCTCTAGCACCTTCTTCCCGTGGACTCTCTAGCACCTTCCTCTCATGTACTCTCTAGAAACTTCCTCCCGTTGACACTCTAGTACCTTCCTACCCTGGACTCACTTGAACCTTTATCCCTTGAACTCTCTTGAAAACTCCTCTCGTGGACTCACTAGCACCTTCCTCCCATGAACTGTCTTGAAACTTTCTCCCCAGGACTCTCTAGCACCTTCTTTCTGTGGACTCTCTAGCACCTTTCTCATCTGAACTCTCTTGAACCTTCCTCCCATGGACTCTCTAGCACCTTCCTCCCATGAACTCTCTTGAAACTTCCTCCCATAGACTCTCTAGCACCTTCTTCCCTTGGAATCTCTAGCACCTTCCTCTCTTGGTCACTCTTGAAACTACCTCCCGTGGATTCTCTAGCATCTTCCTCCCATGCACTCCCTTGAGCTTTCCTCCAGTGGACTCTAACACATTCCTCCCATCTACTCTCTTGAAACTTCCTCCCGTGGAACTATAGCACCTTCCTCGCTTTAACTCTCTAGAATCTAGCACCTTCCTCCCGTGGACTCTCTAGCAATTCCTCCCATGAACTCTCTATCACCTTCCTCCCATGGACTCTCTAGAAACTTCTCTCATGGACTCTCTACCACCTGCAGAAAAGCAGCCCTTATGATGGACTTGGATGGTGGATGGAGGCCTTTGTTCTTATGCCCCAGTCACGTGGCTCCATCCCCCATTAATCGGTGGGTCTGGGTCCAGGAAAACTAGGGGTATTGAACTCACTCACAGGCAGGCTTCCAGAGAGATAACATCTTTATTTAGCCCTAGCCAACAGATGTGACTGCTAACCATTTACACATGCCATTCTTAGCTAGCCCTGCATCTTACTTCTTTCATTCATGTCACCTCCAACCTCCATCCTGGCAAAAGACCAAAAGATCCCTGCAAAGCGGGATCTTGCAGATAAGATCAAGTTACCCAAGGGAGAATGGGGGATGGGGCCACACCACCTTCCTCTCATGAACTGTCTTGAAACTTCCTCCCGTGGACTCTCTAGCTCCTTCCACCCATGAACTCTCTTGAAAACTCCTCCTGTGTGGGGCCCGGGAGATAGCATGGAGGTAAGGCGTTTGCCTTTCATGCAAAAGGTCATTGGTTCGAATCCCGGTGCCCCATATGGTCCCCCGTGCCTGTCAGGAGCAACTTCTGAGCATGGAGCCAGGAGTAACCCTGAGCACTGCTGGGTGTGACCCAAAAACCAAAAAAAAAGAAAAAAGAAAACTCCTCCTGTGGACTCTCTAGCACCTTCCTCCCTTAGATTCTGGCACCATTCTCCCGTGGACTCTCTAGCACCTTCCTCCCATGAACTCTCTTGAAAATTCCTCCCGTGGATTCTCTAGCACCTTCCTCCCATGAACTCTCTTGAAAATTCCTCCCGTGGATTCTCTAGCACCTTCTTCCCATGTACTCTCTTGAAACTTCCTCCCATGGACTCTCTGGCACCTTCCTCCCATGGACTCTCTAGCACCTTCCTCCCATGAACTCTCTTGAAAACTCCTCCTGTGGACTCTCCACCTTCCTCTTTTGGACTCTCTAGCACCTTCCTCCCGTGGGCTCTCTCTCATAGGGGTGGCAAACTTCCTCCCATGGATTCTCTAGCACCTTCCTCCCGTGAACTCTCTTGAAAACTCCTCCTGTGGACTCACTAGCACCTTCCTTCCATGAACTTTCTTGAAACTTCCCGTGGACTCTCTAGCATTTTCCTCCCGTGGAGTCTCTTGTAACTACCTCCCGTGAACTCTCTAGCACCTTCCTCCCATGAACTCTCTTGAAATTTCCTCCACAGACTCTCTAACACCTTCCTCCCATGAACTCTCTTGAAACTTCCTCCCGTGGACTCTCTAAAACCTTCCTCCTGTGGACTCTCCAGCACTCTCCCCACTGCAGATTCCCAAGCCTTACCAGGAGTAATCCCTGAGCACTGTAGGTTAGGACCCCACCCCTCCCACCAAAGTTCCTCTTAAGACAGACCCAACGAGGAAACACTCAAATACCAAACAAACTCTGGATCACTATCAAAAGTGGGGGGATCATTTGCCAATCAGAATAATATTGGGGACATGAATTTTGTGACAGGGCATTTTTTATATTTCTACTAGCAGACAACTGAAGGCCTACAAGCAATTTATCGAAGCCTGTGACAGCTCCCCTCCCATGAAGCGTACAGATGACAGAGTCATGTTTGCAAAGAAATGTCAGTGGTAGGAAAGTAGTAAATAAAGAGAATATTGAAATACACATACAAAATACATGTCCCAAATCCACACAGCAATGAATGGAACCTACACGCTGTATACACACACACACACACACACACACACACACACACACACACACACACTCACACACACACACCCCAAAGTGCGCTTCAGAGCATCCAGAACAGGACTGCCTAAGAGATCAACAGACATTAACCCTTATTGTCTCAAACTCCCTGCCACAGTGCTCACTCGGACCCAAGGAAGCTGGTGTGCAAGTGGTACGTGTGGTCCCAGGGAAACTGCCAAGTGCCTGGGTGGCACTCCCACCTAGCTGCAGTGCTGACTGTCATGCAGGAAGATGGCCTCGGTGGGCTTTCCCGCCAAGAAGTAGCTGCTATAGCCTTTGTGAGTCGTCAGCCTCAGAATCTCTGGGTCTTGGGGGGGTTTGTTGGTGATAAACAGGAGCTACAATGAAGAGGGCTTGGGGTTTCTGAGCTTTGCTGCTGGAAAGTGCTTATGCGTGAGTTGAGACATGTGTGGGTGTGGGTGTGAGAGATACAGAGAGAGGGAGACAGAGAAGGAAAATAGAGAAACCCTGCCTTCATGCATTTTTCTTTACATAACATGTATTTCAGGACATGACAAAACCAAATTGTTTTGAAGACAATTTTATTTACCAGGGGCTCTAGCAAAAACGATGATGGTGGGAGAGAGTGTGACCTTGGGGACAGAGAGATGGGACAGCACGGAGGACACTTGTCTTGCATGTGGCCAATCCAGGTACAGTCCCCACTGGCACCCCTCATGTTTCCCTGAGCCTGCCAGGATGATCCTTGAGCACAGAAACAGGAGTCAACCTGAGCACGCTGGGTGTGGCCCCAAAATCAGAGAGAAGAGAGACAGAGACAGAGACAGAGCCCTTGAGGACCCAGTGCTGCAGCTATCCCCAGAACCTCTTCCCCTCCTGATCTCTTCCCTGGAGAAGCACAGCCAGGCCCCTTCCTAGCCCAGCCAGTACTGGTACTAGGGGTCTCCTGGTTGTAGTCACCAGCCCCAAAGTCATTGTCGGGACATGATGAGGGGAGTCACAGCCACCAGGATGCAGAGAAGGCCAGAACTTCCTGAAGGAGCTATGTTTCTGGCAGAATAGGGACATCAGACCCCTGGGTACTGGTGTAGGTGGCCCTGCCAGTCCTGGATATTAGGGCACCCGAAACACAGACCCCATGAACCGGAGAGGCACTCTGGAAAGAAAGACCAGGGTTACAGGAGAGTTGAACTCCCAGGTCAGAGACCATCCTGGGCTAGGGCTCCAGCTACATATCCTGCGCTGTTTGTTGCCCGGTATGTGTCAAGTATGTCCCATCCCTGGAAAAACCGCACACACGGAGCACGGTTGTTACTCAGAACTCGTTGCCCAAAGCTCGTCATTGCAAAGCAGCAAGAGCCTCCCGCCTCTGGCAGCCCAGGATTGCAAAAGAGCTACTGGGTGAAAGTTGTCTCTCCCTTCACTCAGAAGCTCCATTCGCCAGGGAACTCGGTTGCACCATGCCTGCTCCCGCGCTCTCGCACCAGCCGCTCCAGAACTTGGGTGGTTTTCTCAGGCAAGTGAGTTTGCAAAATCAGACTGAACTCTTCCCAGGGAAGCTGCCTTGGCTACAAATATCAACCATGTCAGCAAGTAAACAAGTCTCCGAGGAGCTTTCAGGCAAGTTCTGCATCATCCAGGTCCTGGGGAGGAATCTAGATCCATTGTTTGTTGCTCCTTTGAACTCAATCAATAAATGCGTATTAAGAGCCTACTGTGAGTTCCTGTACCCAGTGGGTCAGAGAGAAGAGGCAAAATAGTGTGAGAATTCATCTGAAGTTCCTATAAAGTAAGGAAATGCCACACAACAATCTCCAGAGAGCCTTACACACACACACACACACACACACACACACACACACACAGAGTCTCCAGACAGTCTTACACACAGCAGCCTCTAGACAGTTTACATACACACAACTGTCTCCAGACACCTTATACACACCACAATTTCTAGAGCAGTGGTCCTCAAACTACGACCCTCGGGCCACATACTGTATTTGTTCCCGTTTTGTTTCTTCACATCAAAATAAGATGTATGCAGTGTGCATAGGGATTTGTTCGTCATTTTTGTTTTTACTATAGTCTGGCCCTCCAATGGTCTGAGGGACAGTGAACTGGGCCCCTGTTTAAAAAGTTTGAGGACCCCTGGTCTAGACAATCTCACACACACAACAAAGTCCAGACAGACACACACACACCCGTCTCTAGACAACCTTACACACACATACAACAGTTTCAAGACAGCTTTATACACACACACACACACGCACACACAACAGTCTCTTGATAGCCTTATACATGCACAATATTCTCTACACAGCCTCACACACCAGACAGCCAGATGAAATCATGTTTTCCCATCATCTGTCCTGCAGGTTGGGGTCCTTGTGTCCTTCCAGCAGCCAGGTTGTGGGTCCCACCCTGTCCCAAGCTGCTCCCATGAGTGGAGCTTGTGGGTCTCCCCATTCTCTGTAGATTGGTCTTTTCAGGATCAGGATCTGGGGCAGCCCCCGGATCCCAGCAGAGTTTTGGCTTTCTGGGGAGAGTGGAGCACAGTGACCTCATTTTCAAGGTGAAAAGGCAAAGTCTCCATGAAATGGAGCCCAGAGCAGGTGGTATGGAAACAGGGCCAAGGATATTCCATTCCTGGGCCCCATGGAGAGTTCTAGAAGAGCAGAGAGAGACGCCTTGAGTGTGGAGAAGGAGGACAGAGATGGAGAAATGCAGCAGGCCTGTTTCCGAGAACATGGCACGCACGTGCCCATCACCCATAGCAGGAACTCCAGGAGGAAGGACATAGGAGGCAGAAGGGCAGGATCAGGGGGATGTGGCCCCACAGCAGCTGAGTACAGGAAGGACAGAGGGCCCAGTTGCATATGACCCAGGGCCAGAGGACTGACCCACACTACCCCTGACACCCTGCACCCCTGTTCTCCATGGACTACTGAGCTCACTGAGCACCCACCCAACCCAAGGTGGCTGGAGCAGATGATTTATGGAGGGCAGAGGGACACCCTAGCCTTCAGAAATCAAGGACAAAGGCAGGGAATTGCGAAGCAATTTGGCCTGGCACAGGGATGAGCACTCATTCCTACCTGCAGCCCCTCTGCGACAGTCCCAGGAGGATATGAGAGCACTTCAGAGGGATAAGGGGCAGTGTTGCCCAGGTCCTGGTCAGTGGCAGTGACTGGATGTCACCAGCTGGCGGGCAGACAAACATCAGGGGTTGGGAAGGTCCCCTAGGAAGAGAGCAGGGTTGGGGTGTGTGGAGCACTGGGATCTGTGACCCTGTGTGTTTAGGCCGTAGCCACACTGCGTGGGAGACACGTGGACATTCAGGAAACTGGACACGTGGCCTGGGGTCAGGGATACTCAGAGGGGGCTGGACATAGGGTCTGGGGTCACGGATGCTGCAGAGGGGCCTGGACATGCCACCCAGCAGGGTCTGCTTCGGTGCCTGCCTGCTGCTGGCAGCTGCCGACCCTGGCGCTTCCCCTTTCTGCCGCCGTGAGGCTCAGGGCACAGAACCAGCCTTCCTGCCCGGCTGAGACACCCGGACCTGTGGCTTCATGATACAGGCACACGGCTGGCAGCTGCAGCTGGCACCAACCCTGGGCTCCCAGTGCGCACAGAAGCTGGCCCGTTGCACAAGCAGCCCCGCCACCACGTCAGCAGCACCCACTCACGCGCCTTGATGACGCCCGATGGGCGGTTGACCAAGGGGGCAGTGCCAGGATGAAGTAATCCTGGTTCCAGGGTCACCACTGCCCCGGCCTGTTGCTAGGAGTTCGCTGGATCCAAATTGATCTGTTTTGAGCTCGGGCTGCGGACAGTGAGTAGTGAAGCAATGTTGGCAGGCAGGTCCACAAGGCAAGGCCACGTCCAGCAGGCCTGGACACCACTTTGGAACTCAGGCCAGGCTTCACACAGGAAGGAAATGGCGAGAGTAAGGGAACTGCAGGCAGCAGACTGGAGTGTGCCTCAGATTGGCACCTCTCAGAGTGATAACACAGCTGTAGGGCATTTGCCTTGCATTTGGCCAACCCAGGATGGACCCGAGTTCGATCCCCAGCATCTCATTTGGTCCCCTGAGCCTGCCAGGAGCGATTTCTGAGTGCAGAGCCAGTAGTAACCCCTGAGAGCCGCCAGGTGTGACCCAAGCCCCCCCACACACACACACACCTTGGAGTTACATCAAGACACAAGATATATGGTAATAATCCCCAAAGACAACAGAGAATAGAGCCAGGAGGACTGGTCTGTGGTAGGAAGCTTGTCATAAAGAGCAGGGACTGCAGTGAGGGCAGAGAAGGGAGCACTGTGTCAATGAGAGTTGGGAATGATCACTCTGGACGAGAACTGGGTGCTCAAAGGAGGGAAAGGAATGGGCATGGAACCCTTCAGGAACAATAGTACAAACCACAGTGTCTAAAAGGGAGAGAGAGAGAGAGAGAGAGAGAGAGAGAGAGAGAGAGAGAGAGAGAGAGAGAGAAAGAAAGAAAGAAAGAAAGAAAGAAAGAAAGAAAGAAAGAAAGGAAGGAAGAAAGAAAGAAAGAAGAAAGAAAGAAAAAGAAAGAAAAAAGAAAGAGGAGAGTTAGGGAGAGAGAGGAAGAGAGAGAAGAATCACCTCTGCCATGGAGGGAGGTTTGGCAGCAGGAAACTGGGGACATAGGTGGGAATTGTGCCCTAGTGAAGAGTGTTGGACATTGTGTGACTGAAACTCAATCAAGAATGACTTTGTCACTGTGTATTTCACAATTATTTCATTTTTATTTTTATTTTTATTTTGGTTTTTGGGCCACACCCAGTGACGCTCAGGGGTTACTCCTGGCTATATGCTCAGAAGTCGCTCCTAGCAGGCACGGAGGACCATGTGGGGAACCGGGGGATCAAACCGCAGTCCGTCCTAGGTTAGCGCAGGCAAGGCAGGCACCTTAACTCCAGCGCCACATCCCGGCCCCCAATTATTTCATTTTTAAAAATCATAAAAAGGTGGCCTGAGAGATAGCACAGCAGTAGGGCATTGCCTTGCATGCGGCCAACCCAGGATGGGTCTGGGTTTGAAGTCCAGTATTCCACAGGGTCCTTGGAGCCTGCCAGGAGAGATTTCTGAGCACTGCTGGGTGTGGTCCAAATAAAAATCATAAAACAAACAAAGATCTAGAGAACTGGAGTATAAATAAGCACAGGGAGGAGGGCACTCAATGACTCTGCACATGGCTGACCAGGTTTGATGCCCGGCGCCTCCTTCCCTCTCCCACAGTCCCCTCCCATCACCATCTCCCTGCCTCGTCTCCTCGTGCTAATATTCATAACCAGCAAATGCACCCTCAGACTCAGATCAATAGACTCAAACCCACAACTGTGGGAGTCAGGAAGGGAGCTTCGCTCGTCCCCTACGTCCGGCGGAAAATCAATAAAAATGCACGCGCTAACATTTTAACAACGTGCACTAGAGAGACGCTCAGAAATAAATCTCTCCCCAGAAAAGCACTCAACTCCCCTGAAATGTGGGTGACTCACTACGGATGCTCACTTTAGCCTGCATTGCACCTGGTGGGTAGTTCTTGGTAGATGAATCTACTATGTAGAAAATGAACCAGCCTCCGAGGACAAAAACAGCTACTAGTTAAGAGTGAGATGGCCCACAGGTACTGGAGACTGATGGGAAGCTTCGTGGGATTGTGAGAGAGATTTGGTGCCAGCCGTATTTTTATTTGGGCCATACCCGGCAGTGCTCAGGGATTCCTCCTGGCTCTGTGCTCAGAAATCGCTCCTGGCAGGCTCAGGGGGCCCTATGGGATGCCAGGGATCAAACCCGGGTCCGTCCAGGGTTGGCCGAGGGCAAGGCAAATGCCCGACTGTTGTACTACTGCTCCGGCCCTGCCAGCCTTATTGACACCTATTGGGGAATGATGATTTAGTTTCAAAATGCCTGTGGAGACAGTACAGGTAATTAAAGAATTGAGAACAACAGAATTACTTATGATTATCACCTAAAAAGAAACTCAGTCCAGACAAAAACTCGGAGGAGTTTAATCCCAGTCTTGGGAGAAAGACCCCAGTGGAGACATTTCTGGGAAACTGAGACTAGGAGTAGAGGGACCCCTGTAAAATGTAGTTTCCCCACTAAGTTCGGAGGTGAAACGCATTTCCACTTGCCCTGTCGAATATAAAAAAATTGGTCCAGAAAGTTGAGGTAGGAGAATTGTCTTCTGTCTGTAGAAATTGTTTTTAGAGCGATATGATGGTATTTTTGTTTGTTTTTTGTTTTGTTTTGTTTCATTTCGTTTTTCAGTTTGGGGGCCACACCCGGTGACGCTCAGGGATTACTCCTGACTATGAGCTCCGATATCGCTCCTGGCTTGGGGGACCATATGGGACCTTGGGGGATAGAACCAAGGTCCATCCTAGTCAGCCGCATGCAAGGTAAGCGCCAGCCACAGGTTCCACAGCATCTCTCTTCCTTGGCTCATTTCGGGAGCAGTTTCCTTGCTCTATCAGGCAGCACATAAATGACCAGCCTGGCTGTGGGACACTCAGGGGTACAAGGATAAGTGGGTGAAGTCGGGACACACTTTCCTGCCACTGTCCTGATCCCTATCCTCACACCACTTGCCAGGACACCTTCGTTACCTGCCGGACGTCAGAGTATGGGGTGTTTCCCCACCTGACTCCCCATCAGGCTGGCAGGCTTCCTGCAAACATGGTCACTCTGACTTGTTAATTTATTCATTTTTGGGTGATATCCATGCATGGGTCACATCCGGCAGTGCTCAGAGATTACTTCTGATTCTGCACTCAGAAATCACTCCTGGCAGGCTCTAGGGTCCATATGGGGACAATGGGAATAGAACCTGGGTCCGTCCCAGGTTGGCTGTGTACAAGGCAAATGCCCCACCACTGTGATGTCTCTCTGGCCCCCTCCCATACACTTTTTGAGGTCCCTGGTTAGGCTGATAGTATCTGATGGGGCCTGGAAAATGTACTTAAAAGCAAGAAAAATGATCCAAAAATGACTTTTGCAAAACCCTGATCTTAGAGGTATCTTTCCCTCGGTTGCCAAGTGATGAGGTTATTTGGGGGGAGGGAGCGGTGTGGGGTCAAAGTAGCCCTGCATGGGGGCCACTCCGAACTCTGGGGGTCACTCACCAAAATTCCCAAAGTTTCCTCAGAGATTCCTTTTCTTTCTCCTCTCTTACTATCAATGTCCCCGGAGATTGTCTTTTAACTGCCACACTGAGGAGAGAGTGATTCCAGGGGAAAAATAATTCGCTTTATGTTCTAGGCTATCATTTAGCACAAGCAGGCACCTGTAAGTTAGAGGAAAGCAGAAACACACAGAGAGCTGGGAATCTGGGCTGAACCTAGGAAAAGTGCTCCCACCAGGGGCTGGTCGAACGGATCCTACCCTGTGTGCCACACCACACACTCATTCAGACCTCCCCACGGGCAGCCTTCAGCCCTGAGCTGTGCCAGGGAAGCTTTCCCCAAATAGAAGCAGCCTGTGCCCTGCACCTCACATGGCCTGGCCAGCCACTTTGGAAACAAGATTCCTTTCCAGGTAGCAGTTCAAGCAACTCTCAGCGAGCACTTCAGGACAAAACCAGAAGAAATCTCTCCTGCCAAGCGCCCACCCAGACCTGCAGGCACCTTCTCCTCTTCTCTGTAGGCTGGACTCAGGGAAGAGAATCCAGACAGAAGGCAGATGCTGAGGGCAGACCTGGAGAGTCTGTCATTTGCATTGGCTAATAAATGGTTTCTAGGGCCCCACAGCAAGGAAGAAATGGAGAGGTCATTGCTGAGGCCAAAGCCAAGGTCAGCCCTGGGGAGTGCTGATGCCTCCAGAGATCTGGAGAGAGACAAGGATTTGACCATCAGTTCCTGCTCTGCAAATAATAGAGGGCTGATGAGGCCCCTTCTCTGTGCAGGGGATGGCTTGGTCCTTGCTGCCCAGAAGGAAACTTCTCCATGTCCGTGGCCTCTGCCCACAGTGTCTAGGCTGATGTAGGGCCTCATGCGTAGGGAAAGGGAGGTGGATGCCATCGGGGAGAAGGAGACCGCAGCTCTGGCTCTGGAGAAGTTATGCATGGACCTATATAATAATGAGATTTGTCTAGATACTGACATTTTGCTGGGACCTGATCATTGGTTTGAGCCTGATCTGCATGGAATAGCATTTCAGAGTTCCCACATCCAAGGCCACCACATCACACAAAATGCATTTTTATTACTGTGTGACAGATCTTGTGAATAATTTCACGAGTTGTGAGATCACCCTACACTGAATCTCCAACCCTAGGTGTCTGCAGATAGGGCAGTCACAAAGGATTAATAAATCAAGCCAGTCAGAAAAGAATCATGAAGTCAGTGGCTTCTCCCTTGTGGTATCTCTGAGCATGCCAAGCCAAAACTGATCTTTCTTTATTGACCCAGTACAAAATTTACCAGGGCAGGAGGGGAGGTTCAGTGGTCCAGGTGGGCTTTTACATATCAAAGGGCTAGGTGAAAAGGAGAAGGGAAATTGAAGGAAGCCTTTGTTTTGCTAATAGCTGGGCGTCATCTTACAATATCTCATGTAAACATGCTGTATGTATAAGAAAAAAGAAGATACATTCAAGAAAATGTTTCCAACTCTTAAGGTTTTTTATTTTCAAGTTTTTTTCGACTTTATATTGATTGATTGATTAATTGATGATTGGGTTTTGAGCACCCAGCAGTGTTCAGGGGTTACTCCTGGCTCTGGACTCAGAAATATCCCCTGGCAGACTGGGGACCATATGGGATGCCAGGAATCGAACTAGGCCCCTCTCAGGTCAGCGGCACACAAGGCAAATGCCCTGCCGCTGTTCTATCTCTCTGGCCCCTTTTTTGCAGTTTTTGATCCACAGCAGACCAGGCTCAGGGATCACTCCTGGCAGGCTCTAGGGACTCTATAGGATGTGAGGGATTGAACCAGGTCAGCTTCCTGTAAGACAGCCCCTCCAATTCTCATTTTTTTAAACATAAACATACAAAGATACATATGGTCTGAATCCAATTTGTGGGAAGTTGCCCAAAATGCACATGTGGTTCCCGATGCTGTGGTCATAGCACCACTCCATACTCCCGACTATCTGGGAGGCCTCTTGCCTCTGACTGCATATGTCGAAGCCATTGCGGGCATTCTCACTATCACTTCCTAGTAGCCACAAGTCAGTGACAATAATGAACTAATGGTTCCTACCACAGGTCTCCCAGACATCCCTTGCTCACACGCCTACATCCTGCATGGGGCCGCGTCTGGTTCTGGGGCTACAGAAAGACACATGCTGGCTGCATGGACACGGGTGCAAGGCCTCCTTCCATAGGCATCTCCTATTCCTACGTGTCTGCCAGGACAAGGCAGGTCATGTTTGTCCAACCTAGACTCCCCTGCATACATCTGTGGCTAAGCTCGATGTGTCCTCTTAGCCTGGTTTCCTGAGCCCAAGACAGAGGCCCTCTCCCAAAAAAAATTTGGCTACATTCCATGGTGCTCAAAGCTGGTTCTGTGCTCGGGTATCTCTCTTGGCTGAGTTTGGGGGCCATCTGTGTTTCCTGGGGGATACAACCCAGGTCACATGCCTGCAAAGCAAGTGCTCTGTACTATCTCCTCGATCCCCAGACCTCGTCATGAGCAGCATTTGCCTCCAAAGCAACTGAATTTTTACTGCTCAAGTTTTAAAGCTGTTACTATGAGTAGATGAAACGTCTGTGTTGATAAGAAATCTCGCTTGCTCGACTCCTCAATGAAAAGCTCACGCTGCTACTAATTCTCAAGGTGCTATTTAAGTGTCAGTGTAGCTTCTAACTCGTCAACAGTGCTAAATATTCAACATGCCAAATGCTTTTTTATTTGCGTTCACAGTGCCGTGGGGTGTCGGGGGAGGGAACTCTAGCCTCCATGCTCTAAGGCATGACGGTATCCACACGATCTATGTTGTTAGCTTCAGATTCCCCTCCTCGGAAAAGACGCCTTTTCTTTATCTGAACCCTAGCATGTAACTGAAAATGATTGTGAGGGAGGGCAAAGTAACAGGGATCAGGCTCTCTGGCTTCAGCAATGACAGCTGTGGGAGAGTCAGAATGCATAGCAGGGTGAGGACGTTCACCGAGAGGCTGGGCATTCATTCTTGTCCTTTCCCCCTGGGAATGCCACCTGCTGGCATCGGTACCCAGTGCCCTACCCCTGCCCTTGTACGATGACCCTTCTGCAGCTCTAACTTAATGTAGTGTGGTCCTTGTCCTGTGGCAGCCAGAAACAGCTTTATTTTACTTACAAGGGAAGCCATTAAAGAACCCAAATATATCCCCTCTTCATCCTGGGTATTCTCAGGTCTTCATAAACTTTCATTTCCACACCCAAAGCCTGCCCATTCTAGCACCTGCCTTCGAGTAGAGCCCAGGGCTCCAAACAAGGATCTGGTGAGACTCGGGTCTGGAAACAAATGCTAACACAGAAAACAATCCACACAGTGAAAAGGTACAAGAATGGGTTCAGAAAATCCAGCACTCAAGCAAGGAATTCCACCACACAAGCCTCCTGCTTCTAAGAAGGAAAGCAGCTCAGTAAAGGAAGACCCAAGAATGAGCACCTGCCTGCCCTCAGAGTCCTAGAACAAGCCACACCCTAGGGTGGAAGAGGAATACCAACGAGGAAATAATCCAATAATTCCATCACCAGATCACACCGTAGGGTGGGTAGGAATATTGATTAGGGTAGGACCAGCACCTGCCCAGAGCTTCTTGCTGGGTTCCTCCCCTTTTCATCTCCTGAACAGCTAGCTGGTGCTGAGGTTTTTTTGTTTTGTTTTGGTTTGTTTTGGTTTGGGGCCACACCCAGTGACGCTCAGGGGTTACTCCTGGCTCTGAGCCCAAAATTGCTCCTAGCTTGGGGGACCATATGGGAGGCCGGTGATCGAATCCAGGTCCATCCTGGGTCAGCCGCATGCAAGGCAAATGCCCTACCACTGCGCCACTGCTCCAGCCCCTGGTTTTTTATTGTCAGTCATACAAGTCAGTGGCCATTTGCATCTTGAAGATGGGCATGAGCCGGTCACAAGTAGAAACCAAATTCTCACCTTCACCCACCACGTCCACCCTCTCCTCCTTCCCATCTGGCAACCCATCTTGCATGCTCAGATCTCCTATGTGCATTTGACACCGTGCCCTGCTGGTTCTTTCTGATGAACTACACAAGGCCGAATTCACATCTCTGTCCCTACAGTATTCTTTGACTCGAGTGGGGGTGAGAGCTGCATCTGGAAAATTCTCTCCACTCACTTGTGCTCACGGGGCCTCTTCCACCATGATCCCTGCAGGACGGGGTGATGCTTCGGGCTGAGTCTCTTTGAGAGCATTCACTAGTGATAGCTGCACTTAACAATCCAGAAGATTCCTCTGGAGTTTGGGAGGTCTAAGAGTCTAGGATGGACTGCAAAATCCTGCAAAGTCCTGCATAGTCCTTCCCCAAAATAGGATTCCCAATGCTGGGTGTCCACACCCCAGTCTCCCACGGGACTGTGGTGCCCTTCATGAAGATCCCTTCCAGCTCCCCATAATTTAGTTCCAAATACCTGTTTGGCAAAGGGTCACAGATTGGGCTCCTGGGTGTGAGGGGGTTCCTCACTCATGTATAACACACTACACACACACATACATACACATACACACACACACATACACACACGCCCACATGCGCATAGGCCTACTCTCCCCACCAGGCAGCTCTGACTCCACCTTCTGATATCACATTTCATTGGGACTCTAGCTTAAGTTGGGGCACTCAAACAGACCCCCATCCCATCCCATGCCCCATCTTCTGCCCAGCCATGAGCCTCATCCTGAGATCTTTCTAGCCTTGACATCAGCACAGACACACCAGGAGGTTTGGCCAACGGCTCGCTCAGCTGTGCTGCGGTTCCAACTCTAGAAAGCGGCTCCTTTGGGGGCAAACAGAGGGGTCTGTGCTCAGGCCAGGGAGAGGCCTTGGCCGAGCTCAATCTAGGGCTGCACAAAACTAATGAACATTCCAGAAAAGGTCAGTCAACAGAACTTTGACTCATAGCTTTGACCTATGGGTGATTCAGGAATCAAATTAGTGAATAAAGCCCGGACACAGCTTCCAAAACAAGAAGATTCTGGAGAATTCTGGAATGTTCTCATGGAGCAGAAGGAAGGTCCTAGCATCATGGGCACCTCCAGGCCTGGCCCCTCACCTGCTGTAGACTCGGCTGACCATGACCTCAAACTGCCCCCACCCCACCCTCCTGTGCCATGTCTATGCGGACACACACACACACACACACACATCGATCCACCGAACCCCCTGCGTACCGCTGCCTCTGCCGCTCCTTCCGGCTGCTATAAATACGCCCTCAAGGACATGCCCCTTATCCTTCACATCCATCTCGAGCTTGAATTCGCTGATTCAAAGAGAATCCAGACGGGCTTTGATGCAGCTTGTGAAATTCTGTGCGCTTCCCTGCTTAAATCCTGCAGGCTTCATCCTGCTGTGGGGGATTTATTTTTAGCTCTATATTTGCAGCGTAAATATATGCTCCTTGTAAACAGTTTTAATGGTGCAAGATGTTAGGTATGACCCATCTCACACACACCCCACAGACGTGCACCGACTCTCTCACACACATACAAACACAAACATACATATAAACTTAGACACACCATCCCAGAGTATCACATCCTGGAACCATGCACTGAACCATCAGGTCTGTGTCTCCCAAAAAATCCTTCATGGTGCAGCTATAGATGTGTCCATACATCTCACCAGATACCAAAGTATCCCTTGTTATTGTTATAAGGGATTGCACATGATTGATTATCAGAAAAAAATAATAAGGGATGGCACAGCAGGGAGGCCGCTTGTCTTGCCTACGGCAGTCTCAATCCCACCACCCCATAAAGTCCCCCCAAACCTTGCCAGAAGTGATTCCTAAGCACAGAGCCAGAGGAATCCCTGAACATCACTGGGTGTGGCCAAAAACATAAAAATATAAAATGAGGGCCGGAGTGATAGCACAGTGGTATTTGTCTTGCACTTGGCTGACCTGGGACAGACCTCGGTTAGATCCCCAGCATTCTATATGGTCCCCCAAGCCTGCCAGGAGCGACTTCTGAGCACAGAGACAGGAGTAACCCCTGAGCACCACTGGGTATGGCCCAAAACCCAAAACAAACACACACGTGTATATACATATATATATATATATATATATATATATATGATGAGTAATAAAAGTAAAACACACAGGTGTGTTTTCCATGGCAGAACCTTCAGGTATCTCAGCAGATGTCAATGGGGGCAGCAGATCCCAAAACTGCCCTGATTTTTAGACCCATTATGGAATGAATATTCAGTAAGTTTCTTGGTTTGCACTGTGTTGCTCAGATTTACTGGATGTATAGAGCAGAAATACTCAGGTCCAAGGACTATGGGCATCCATCACCCCCCATGACCCAAGCTCACAGCCTTTCACGTTATTTCTAGTCATCTGTCAGAGCCCCCCAAGGCCACTCTTGGAATTTCTCTCACCCATGATCTGTACAGGGCCGGGAAGGGGCCACACATGGCTCAAGTTTTTCTGTGGTTACTGAGTTAGCCCCGGCACTGGTGGCCTTAGGCCAACTGCCAACCAGAAATGGCCGCACCCCTACAGGACCCTTTCTGTGCATTGTTCACACTCACAGCTCTCTTTTCTGCATGCTGAGTGGTACTCAATTGGAGTGCTCCCACACCTGTGCTCCTCTTCAGCTGCCATGATGAGTGACGGTCCTGCCTTAGGAACCATCTCCGGGGCCCAGGAGATAGCATGGAGGTAAGGCGTTTGCCTTTCATGCAAAAGGTCATCGGTTCGAATTCCGGTGCCCCATATGGTCCCCCGTGCCTGCCAGGAGCAATTTCTGAGCATGGAGCCAGGAGTAACCCCTGAGCACTGCCGGGTGTGACCCAAAAACCAAAAATAAATAAATAAATAAAAATAAAAAAATAAATTAAAAAAAAAAAAAAGGAACCATCTCCCTGTCAACACTCACCCCCTCTGAATCAGAGAGCAGACTCTGGGTTGAATAAAGGCATCTCACGGAAGCAGGCCTGGTGGGGATATTGATGAAGGGAGACAGACACCGGGAATTGGGGTTGGAACAAGGTAGGCCTAAAATGCAACCATAAGTGGCTTTGTGTGTCATGAGCTTTTAGAAAAGATGTAATTTTTAAAGGGATTTGTAAAATCACCCCACGAGCCATGTCTCTAACCCCAGGTGAACAAGTCTGAATCAGGGTCGAGGATGAAATAATCCAAACCAGGTTGAGGGTAGAATACATGTAGTCTAGCAATCTTCTACTTCGTATCTCCGCCAGAACTGCCATTTTATTGAGTTCAGAGACCACCTTTGGGCAGGGCATTAAGGACCGAGTAAGAACAGATAGCTCAGGCTATCCTGAGCCATTCCCACCCAGGTTTACAAGAAAGACCATCTCTGTTTTGGGGTAAATCCAAGTTGTAAACAAACATACAAAGGAATCAGGAATGATCTTTGTTTTGGATAAAATAAGGTGAAACCCAAGAGGAATTTATGTGTTTTTATTATTTAT
The DNA here is from genome assembly GCA_004027635.1 of Crocidura indochinensis. Taxonomy (NCBI): domain Eukaryota; kingdom Metazoa; phylum Chordata; class Mammalia; order Eulipotyphla; family Soricidae; genus Crocidura; species Crocidura indochinensis. The sequence continues at coordinate 23,705 of PVKC010004704.1, forward strand.
TATTTGGGAGGGGCACACCCAGTGGTGCTCAGAGGTTACTCCTGGCTCTGTGTTCAGGGATCATTCCTGGTAGTGCTCACAGGACTATATGGCGTGCCAGGGATTGAGCCCAGGTTGACCACATGCAAGGCAAATGCCTTCTTGCTGTGCTATTGCTTTGCCCCCAGAAATAACTTTTGAAAAATAGATGTGTTTTTTTTTTTAAATGGAGTGCTCAGGGCTGACTCCTACCCCTGAGCTCATGGATAACTCCTGCTGGTGCTCAGAGGACTCCATATGGTGCTGGGCTTGGAACCAGGCTCGACCATATCCACGCTGACACCTTCATCTTTCTGCTGTTCCTCTGGCCTGTCTGGCGTTAGGCTCAACCCTCCGTTCTACTCTCAGTGGGCCAGTACCCTCCAGGGCAGCTAGTCATGAGCTTTCCAGGCCTTCGCCATTGTGACAAGTCTAGGACACTGCCTGGGCTCTCTCTGCCTCTCTCTGACCCAGACACCCAGCCCAGCCTCTGCTCATCCGAGAATGCCTAACCTCTGAGCTGTGACATTCTGGGGCGATGCTCCAAGTTGTCTCCACAGACCTGCTTCGAACACTAACACAGAAGTTCCATGAGTCTGCACTCTGCCAGGAGCTGTTTTTCGGACAGCAGGAGTAAACCTCTGAAAAGGCCCCGATAAGGAGGATGACAATGAGGATGCCACTGCATGTCAGGCCCACATGAAGACATGAGCTTCTATGGAATCTTACTCTGTTCCCTACTCCACAGTTTTCCCTGCATCTATCAGATTTAGGGCTCACCTTGTCTCAGTCAACCAAGCAGCAAAAAGAGCTCAACCCTCAGGGTGAGACAGGTGGACAGCGGGGATCCATCATCAGGATGATGGGAGAGTTCCATCCTCACCTGCGTCCCTTCTTATGGAACCCTTCCAGAAGGTTCTGCAGCTGTGCTAGGAGCTGCCTAGCAGGGCTCTGGGGGAAACGGGTTCCAACCCTGAATGTGAGTAGATAGAGTCACTGTATTTTGGGGTCCCTCTTCTTCCACCACAGCTGGTAGTTTTTGGGGTGGCAGCACTGACCCACATCCTCCTGGGGACCGGCCTATTCCGGCAGATGCTCCAACAGCCTCTTCATCTCCACTAAGCCCCACAAATGTGACCTTGTTCCAGTTACCATGGCAAGAACCCCGGATTATAAATCATGACAATGTAGGTTCCCTGGTTACTGCGTGTATTTATAAATGAATTCCAAAGGTGCATGACATTTCATTCCAGCCTATTTATAGAAACGGAAGGAGAAGAAAGGAAAATGCCTTCTTTTTCTTTTTCCAGAAGGAAAGAATTAAACTTTTTTCTTTTCCCGTGCCCCCAAATCTGGGAGCAGCAGATCTAGGGATGTTGAAAGAAAGGCAAGGATTTCGTTCCAGTGCTGTCTCCAAAACATAAGGAAAGCAGGAACCAGTGTGAAATAAAGTTCTCACAAGCAAGACCCAGAATCAGATTCATACAGAGGGAGAAAGTACACTTGTTGGGGCAGGAGCAAGAGTACAGTGGGGAGGGTGTTTGCCTTGCACAGATGACCTGGGTTCAATCTTGGGCATCCCATAAGGTCCCCTGAGCCTGCCAAAAGTAATTTCTGAACACAGAGTCAGAAGAAACCCCTGAGCACCACCAAGTGTGATCCCAAAAGAAAAAGCTATATATAATATCTCTTTGGTACCTCACTGGACACACAGATGTTCAGGGATGATGGTCTCTAAGATGTATCTTTTTATTTAAACTTAAGGGAGTTGGAGAGTATAAGGGTAAAGGACAGAACAGGTCTTGCATACAGTCAACTCAAGGTTGACCCCTGACACTTTATATGGTGCCTGAGTCTAGCCAGGAGTGATGCCTGAGCACAGAGCCTGGGGCAAGCCCTGAGCATCACTAGGTCTGGTGCAAAAATTTAAACAAATTAATCATAAATAAACCAAGAGATAGTACAGTCTGGAAGGTACTTGCATTGCATATAGACACCCCTATATGAATCTCTGGCATCCATATGAACCCCCATAAAATAATTGTCTACTGACCCAAATATTTGGGTCTTGAGGCTCTCATATCCTACATAAAACATTTTTGAGGAACTTCAAACGCTCTGGTTTATGTGGATGGTATCAATATTCATGCATTGGAAATATTAGGAGCATTACCTTTAAAATATTTGCAAGCCGATTTATAATCAATAACCATGTGTTACATGTCAACATATGTAGCATCTGCTTATGGAATTTCAAAACCAAAATAATTTCTCAATGTCGGACCTTGCTCCTGGCAGTGCTCCAGGGGTTCGGTAGCATTGGGGTCAACCCTCTGCTTCCAACGTACAAGCCATCTACTCTAGTCCCAACATCTTTCTTTATTGGCTGGGAAGGATTTGGGATCTACCTGATGATCACTCCAGGATCACTCCTGGCAGTGCTGGGGTACTCTAGTGATGCTGGGGATTCAGTTATGGCAAATTGAGCACTGTATCACCTATACTAACTATTTGGACAACCTCCCCCCAAAGAAAAAAAAAGCTTTTTCCTGATTATAGGACGTTTGCTACTTTGAAACACACAGAGAACTCAGTCCTGGTTCCTGCAAAATGGTGCCAACTCAGAGCCAAGAAGGGGTGCACGGATCATGGGCTCTCGGGTGGAGGCAGGTGACTTCCTGCCACCTGGCCAGCTTCCCTGCTGAACTCTTGGAGTCGACGCCTCCTCAGGACAGTGCCCCACCCCAACTCAACGCCTTTGTAGCCCTGCTCAGTGCAAAGTTGGGCCTGAAGCAGAGAGCGGCCTCTTCACTAGACCCCTCTTATCTAATTCGCCTTTTTTTTTCTGGTTTTGGGGCCCACACCTAGTGATGCTCAGGGATTATTCCTGGCTCTGTGCTCAGAAATCGCTCCTGGCTTGGGGGATTGAACCCAGGTCCTTCCTGGGTCAGCTGCATGCAGGCAAACGCCCTACCGCTGTGCTATTGCTCCATCCCCTCTCTTCTAATTTTCATCCCAGCTTCAGCTATGTCCCTCCAATACAATATTTGAAGCCAGCAAGGATCTTGAAGCTGGAGGCACCCAGGGGAGAATTCCATGGGGCATGGTGCTGGAGTAGGAGCTCCTCTCTCTTCGCTTCGCCCCCACTGTCATGGTGATCTCCTCACTGGCATCCCCAAGCCCAGGCAGTGGGGATGAGGCTGGTAGGAATTAGAGACACACAAAATGCCTTGACCAAACCTCGTTTTCCCCGTACAATCCAGCATGATCCATCCGTCTTGGTGAGAGGGAACGTGCAGATGACAGAATGTTCTCTCTATATCAGAGAAATGGGAGAAACTCGGCCCAGGCTAAAAATAGAAGTGACACAGCAAGTCGCAGGGCGCCTGTTGACTTCCCGTGAATCTTTAACCGGCTCCCATGATCACAGGCCCGACCTTGCCCTTTCAGAGTCAACACACTTCGGGCCCAGCACTTTCCCCGGTGGCGGCGGCTTTCATGGGCTCTTGGAAACTGCAGGAAAGACCCATGCGGCTTCCTGCTTCTCTGCATGCAGAGCAGAGGTGGGTTTTTTGCACAACTGATTTGTGGGAAGTTGGGCATCTTTCATGTGCAGTGCAAGTTATGGGCCACACCAGCCTACAACAGCATAGTCTGTGCCCCACGGAAGAACCCAAAAGTAAAGTCCTCCCCACTTCAAAGCTCCTAAAATTAAATTATCTGCCCCCCACCGTACCCATTCTGATTTAGAGTTTAAGAACTCACATGCCCAGTGTTGGCTTCGAGCACACTTACTCTCCTCGCCTAGGAAACTAGACTCATCAGGCTGGCAGCAGGACACCGAGAGACCTGCAGAAAGTCTCATTATGGGAAAATGAAGCTCTATCCCCAAGTTGAACCCCAATATAGAGCGAAAAGTTTCAGCTGGAATCTGAGCTCCTCCTCCTGGAAGTTGAGGACCATGGAGACTCATCCTGGCTCTGCCCATGATCGGACACCACTGACACCCTCCCAACTCCCTCACCCGAGGAACTGCCACCCTTCGCCTGCTCACTGCCCTCCCTCCTTTCTGGAACATTCCTTCCTGCTTCCCTCTTCCAGTGTGGTGCCATACTCAAATGTCAGGTCTTAGGCTGAGCTTTTATGCTTCTGGGACACCTTTTCAGGGCCCCAAGGGGTTAAATCCCCTCACCCCAAATGTGTCCTGAATCTGGCTAGTCTGGGACCCCAGGTATCTCCTTCCTCTCTAGTTCCTCGTTCATTCCAGGTTGTCTTGGTGTTTCAGAATCACACTAACGTTGGCACCTCTGGGGGCTTTTCCTTTGCTCAGGGGGTTACTTCTGGCTTTGCACTCTGAAAAGACTGCTGGCAATGCTCAGGGAACTCTATAGGATGACAGGAATTGAACAGGGGTCAGGTGCATGCGAGGCAAGCACCCTCCCCACTGTTCTATGGCTCCCACCCTATTGCTCTCATTTCAATCTGTACTGGAGACACAGTGCTGACCACACAGGAGACATCCCCAACCTGAGTCGTAGCCTTCATGGGTCAACAGTGGACAGAATCAGCACAGGGACGAGAAACTGTGGACACCCAAAGAAAGGGACAATCAGGTAGGGGTGCTGAACCTGCTCCCTGCAGAAAGCGGGATGCACAAGTTCCAGGCATGAAGAAAGGTAGAAAGCAGCCCCCACTGGGATGAGGGTCTCATCCATGAATTGAAGTGTTCTGTGCTTTGAGGGAGCCAGCTATGATCTGGGGGACAGCAGCTATGGGTCAGCGGAGCTGGATCCCATTTCTGTTGGACGGACCTCAGTGGTGAGGTCACTCCTGGGACTGCCCACTGCACCTTTCCCAACCTGCTTTGGTGCTGACCGGAAACCTGAGGTGACCCCAGAGGTGGGAGAGGTTCAGGGGTGCGAAGACACAGGGAGTGCAGTCTAGGGAGCTGGGGAGGATTGAGAGGGGTCTGAGTGATGGAATGTTTCATGGCAGCTGCAAAGAACACAGAAGGCCAGAAGCAGAAAAGAACTCATCAGGTCCTAGGGCTGGGTTACCCCTCACCCCTCCGGTGTTCTCCAACCCAGGAAGCCGAGTCTCGAAGACCACCTTACCTCAGAGACCCCAAATTTCCCAGAGGATGCCCAAAAGTTCCAGCTAAAGCCAGGAAGGCTGTCCTGCCTACCTTTGGACCGGACCGCTCCATCACTCTCTGGCCCATGGAGAAAGGAAAGTGGAGGTCTTGCTGTTCGTGGCCATGAGGGGATTATATGGAAACACAGTGGAGACTGTGTGGGCGGGGAACCAATACTGCCTCTGGCTCTGAGCCCTTTGCTTTATCTCTTCTGGCACCTGGAAACTTCCGTGTCAAAAAAAATAGGATCTACTTCCAAACAGTCTGATCGCCAAGCTGCAGGCTCTTGGAGGGACATAGACAGAAGCCTTTTCCTCGGGAAAACGAAAACAAAAACATGAGCTTGAGTTTGGACCTTGCGAGGAGCGTCAGGACCAGAAGCAGCTGCCCGGAGACCTTTCTGACTCAGTAGATCCGAAGCTGAGCAGCGTTGCTGAATCAAGGTGGTGGGTCCCCACCCCCCTGTCTCCAGAAGTGTCCTCCGGTCTGCAGTCAGGCCTGGATCAGGTGTCACAGATGCAGGCTGAGATGCTGCCCTGAGTAGGGTGCAGGGAGGCGTCCCTGGTGCCCAGGCCAGGATGCTGGGACCCTGCTCGGAACAGGTCGGGCTCAAGGGGTTTGCGATACTGAGGAGATTATAGGAGCTCCTTTAATGAGTCCAGGCTGGATGAGTTGCCCAGGTTCTATGCTCGGTTTCCCCTCTGGCTTTCTGGACCAGACTGGGGTCAGCCACATGCAATGCAAGTGTCTTCCCTGACATATCTGCCTAGTGACTTCCTATCTCTCCTGGCAGTGCTCAGGAACCATACATGGTACCAGGGATCAAACCCGGGTCTGCCTGACACATACATGGCGAGTGCCCTGCCCTTGTCCTGTCTCTTGGGCCCTGATTTTGCCTTTTTAATGGTTTTATTTTTTGGTCACACTCGTCAGTACTCAGGGACTATTCCTGAATCTGCACCCGTAAATCATTCCTAGCAATTTCAGAATGTTAAAGGGGCCGAGAAAGCCTAGGGCCTGGAGAGACCCAAGGTTCAGGATAGCCCAGGGCACAAGGGGGAAGCCCAGGGTTTGGGAAGCCCAGAGTCTGGGAAAAGCCCATTGCCTCAAAAAAGACCTTGAAACATACCTTCAGAGAATGCAAAAGCAAAGCAGGATTTATTTCAGAGCTCTGGGGCTCCAGGGAGAACCATGAAGAATGAAACTGGAAGCCCCAGGTAACATAGGAAGGTGTCTTTTATAGGTTTAAAGAACCTTAGGCCTATCCCTATTCCAAGTTTAAACACAATATTCAACCAGATGGTAAGCTTGTCCTTTCTCAAGTAAGGCCCAAATATGTCAAGTTTCTCTTAGGAGGGGCGTTGGCTGATGGCAGTAGGACATTGATGCCTCAAGGTGAAATACTAGATCAAGGGGGGTGTCAAGAAGGCAGAGCAGAGAAAGGCTTCCCAGGCATCTATATCTGGTCAAGGTGTGGGTGGAGAAGGGCTTAACAGGCATTTATCACATATCTGAGTTATTAAAATATCTATTTTTATAAATTTTCCCCTAACAAGAGGACCCTATGGGATGCTGGAGATGAAACCTGGGTCAGTCATGTGCAAGGCAAACATCCTCCTTACTGTGCTAATGCTCTGGCCCCTGATTTAGCGGTGCTCAAAGGGTTCTATGGACTGGAATCCGGGACTGTTCGTGCGCGTGCACAGAGTAGCTATCCTACCCTGGGATCACATACCAGCTCCTTGAAGTCTCCTGTCCATCATAGTCCCTGCTCCATGACACGGTTCTCCTGAAGGTCAATACTGTCATCCCATCATTTCAAGGTCGGAAGTTGCAAAATAAAAATTCACAATTGATGACATCACCCCAAACTTCTTGTTTCTAACCCCTGAGGCAGACAGGTCTGAAGAAGGAAGGTAAGGTAGAAGAAATAATACACCAAGCAGTCAGGAAAAGATGGCTAGCATGGCAGCCGTGGCCTTCATGCTCTCTCTGCCTCAGACAAAAAGCCAGAACTCCTTGCTTTATTCAAACCAATGGGTGAAGGTCAAGTAATCCAGGTGGGCTTTTCCATATCCAAAGAAGAGGTGTGGAGAAAGTGGAAATTGGGGGACCGCCTTTGTTTAAGGTTGTTATTTATGTCTCATCTCCCAGGGAGTGAAGACTGAGCTCTTCTTCCGAATGGTCACTTCTAAATGTCCCTTCTAAATGCAGGTTGGAAACTATGGGGAACCAGGGGATCGAACCGCAGTCCGTCCTAATCTAGCGCAGGCAAGGCAGGCACCTTACCTCCAGCGCCACCGCCCGGCCCCGACTTCTTCTACCCTCCATCTCAGACACCCACATGTGATTCCCCTCTGCGCTCCAGGTGCAGCCAGCTCTCCAGAACATCTCCAGCATGGTGATGAGGTGCGAGGTCATGGTCTGTGCCGAGGGGAACAGGAAGGTCTTGCATTTGCCTGCCAAGCAGAAGGCAGCCAGATGTGGGGTCTGCGTGGAGCAGGCCTCGCTCTAGTTCTCTCTGGTTCGATCTAGTGCGATCAGATTCTGTTCCATCGAGAAGAGCTGCTAATGTTGAATAAATGCCTTTCTAGCCATAGCAGCGAGAAGTTTGTGATGTTTCCATACTACTCTTGGGGGAAAATGATGGCTCCGTTTTCTAACAGGGAGATAATTTTTCCATTCTTTCTTAAAGCCAGTCAGCCTCCCTTCCTCTGATGCTCCCTCCCTGTGTTTGGATATTGAAAGTTCACTGGACTCTTCGCTGGGTGCAGGCGAGGGCCTGTGGTTTCTTTCCCTTTCCCTTTTACTAACAAAGCTCCAGACTGAAGGAGAGTTTGTCATTATCTCTCTCTCTGCAGCAGCTGAGCCAGGCTGAGTGGGTCTGAACCTTGGAGGATCTTTGGCGTTTTCCAGGAACCGCTGGGTTCTTTCTAAGAAAGCTCCTGGTTCTGACGATTCTCTGCAAACCCTCCGCCTCCTTCTTTTTTGGCATCTGGCCCGCTGTGCCTTCCTAACTGTTCCTAGTGCTCAAATAAATAGGCCCAGAGTTCATCCCAACAGTCCTTTACAACTAATGCGATTCTTTTCATCGTTTCTTCCCATTCTCAGGTAAAATGGGATTATTTGTCCCTTAGCTGAAATCACTGGTCCAGCCTGGATCGTCACATAATTGTTTTGCAGCCATTTTTCTCCCACTTATTTCCAGGTGCTTGGCCGTGCGCTGGCTGCCTCCCTGCTGGGAAGCAAGTTTGGGGCTCTTTCCTCTCTAAATTTTTGCCTTTCTCCTCCCCGGATCACAGTGGTCAGCCCCGAGCCATCCAGCATCTTCCCCTGTGAGCTCAAATTTAGAAAGTTGTGTTTTAGGATCTTTTGGAGAAGCTGCACAATTTGAACCTCGATCCTCGAAATGAAAGACTTGCTTGTTTTGTAAATACAGGTAATTATAGACAATGCATGTGCTGTTGTTATTAAGCTTGAAAATCCACCCAGGAGTTAATCCCTTTGTAGTCAGGCAGGAATAAAAGCCCCCCAGTGTTCTAGAAAATAGGAATGAATAGGTGGAATCCGTCTTTTGGCTGTCTCTCTCCGCCTTCTCTTCTGGTCCCTCTTAGCACCCACCAAACACTGAAATGATGAGTCCTTCCAGAACAAAGCCCTTCAGAGCAAGGAGACTCCTTTGGGGAGGAGCCAGTACAGAATGTAAGGATGCTGCTGTACTAGATATTTTAAATAGGAGGGGAAGGGCCGGAGAGATAGCACAGCAGTGGGGCGTTTGCTTTGCACGTGGCTGACCCAGGACTGACCTCAGTTCAATACCTGACTTCCCATACTGTCCCCCAAGCCAGGAGCGATTTCTGAGCACATGGCCAGGAGTAACCCTTGAGCATCACCTGGTGTGGCCCAAAACACAAACAAAAAATAGGAGGGGAAGGTGGAGTGGAGCTATAGTACAGCAATACAGCAGGTGGGACACTTGTCTTGCACGCAAGTTTGATGGTCCCCACCACTCAGGCTTTCTGAGCCAGCCAGGAGTAATCCTGTGCACAGAGCCCAAAAAAAAAAAAAAAAAAAAAAAAAGTCATTAAAATATAACTTTAAAAATCTGGTGAGGGAGAAGGGCCTGGGGGTGGATGAGAATCAAATTAGAGTGAGACCCCGTCGAGGGTGGATGCCCTTCCCCAGGGTCTTTGCTGGATCTGGAGTTGTGGGAACCTGGCATTCAACACCATGAACACTAATAACACAATTGTCACCATATTGCCTAAAGTACAGTTCAAAATCACTTTCTAAAAAGGTGTACAAATGGGGCTGGGCGGTGGCGCTGGAGGTAAGGTTCCTGCCTTGCCTGCGCTAACCTAGGACGGACTGCGGTTCGATCCCCCGGTTCCCCATATGGTCCCCCGTGCCTGCCAGGAGCGACTTCTGAACGAATAGCCAGGAGTAACCCCTGAGCGTCACCGGGTGTGACCCAAAAACCAAAAAAAAAAAAAAAGGTGTACAAATAAAGAACAGTGATTAGGCCAGAGAGAGGACAGCGGGGGAAAGCACTTGTCTTGCACTGACTTGCCACTGACTGGGGTTTGATCCCCAGCACCCCACAGGGTCCCATAAACCCCACCAGGAGTAAGTCTGGAGCACTGCCAAAAAATATTTTAAAAATAAAGATAAGCGGAGGCCCGGGAGATAGCATGAGGTAAGGCGTTTGCCTTTCATGCAAAAGGTCATCAGTTCGAATCCCGGTGCCCCATATGGTCCCCCGTGCCTGCCAGGAGCAATTTCTGAGCATGGAGCCAGGAGTAACCCCTGAGCACTGCCGGGTGTGACCCAAAAACCAAAAAAATAAAATAAAATAAAATAAAATAAAATAAATAAAGATAAACAAAACGTAATGGACTGTGAGTCACAGTAATGACTCCCCTTCATATGTGGTTGCTCCCTGTGGTTGGGGGTGAGTGTCTGCCTTCCCATGGGGGACCCCAGTTCCTGGTTCTTTCTGCAGAAGCTCCGTGATAGCTCAAGAACCGGCCTGCTCTCAGAATGTCTGGAACGGCCCAGACCCACACACACAGCTGGGCTGCCCTGTCCTGTCCCTCTCAGGCCGATGAAGGGGGAAAGGGGCTCACACCTACCAGAGTCCACCTGGATCTCCACGAATTCCCAGCATGTGTGTGCGTGTGGTTTTATGTTTTGTGGCTATTTTATTACCCCTACAAATATTTAGAATTATGTGCCTTCTTGGGCAATTTACACATAAATCAAGACTGAAAGACCCTCTCGATCTGTCCAGATGTTTTCTGCCTCTTAGCCCTAGTTTCTGATCTTAATTCCCTGCTCATATTTTGGGGGAGTAGGTATTCTAGGCAGAGGCCACACATTTTCAATGAACTAGTCAAGTATTTCTATGCTTTCTTGAGGCACCACTCTGTCATATAGTTTGATTTTTTTTAAACTGTGAGTGCAATCTCTCTCCTGCCCACCAATTCTGTTCCTTCTGATGGTGAAGATGCGGGAATTTGTGTCTGTCTCCTGGTCTCCTGCTTTCTCCTCATCTGTCTTTTTCCATAGCTTAGGATCATGGCTTTTTAACTATGTCCGCTGTCATTTAGTTAGGTAAGGAGGTGGCCATGCTGTGCCTTTCTTGGCTCTGACATGAGCGGTCACTGCCCGGTGCATCGGTCACTCCTTTCTTTCCTGTCAGGGTACATCTGTGGTAGGTGCTGTGGAGGGTCCTCAGGGCCACAACACTCTGTCCACTGGCCCACCCATAGAGTGTCTTGTTCCCATGGGGGTGTCTGGGTCTAGGATCAGAGCATTCCATTTTTTAGACTCATGTCTGACCACCTATCTTTATTCAAGCCCTGGAGGAAGACTTGGGATGGATGTGTGTACATGTGTGTGCATGTATGCTGTACATGTATACTGCTATGCATGTATTGTGACCATATGTTATTATGTGCATGCAAACTCTGTGGTGTATGTGTGCGGTGTATATGTTGCATGTGTGTCCTGTGTGGTATACACACATATGTTTACACAACCTGGTCGTGTGTGGTGTGCATTATGTGTGGCTGGATGACACACGTGTGTATGCAACCATGTGTGGTGTGTTCGTATGTGGCCTGTGTGATGTGTGCATGCAAATATATGTGGCTATGTGTGGT
>PVKC010004705.1:0-34995 GCA_004027635.1 Crocidura indochinensis
AAAAAAAAACTTAATTTGTTTATTCCTGTGTCACTCCATAACGTAAGAGTAATCTCAAGATTTTTCTAAGGAATATTTCATCAGAAGGTCCGCTGAGAAGTTTTTCCTTCAGTGTGGATGGCTGACAATATTTCTATTAATGGAACAGATATTCCATATGCTGTATAACAAACATTTAATTGATCAAAAGATAATTCTTTCTTCTGCTGTATTTAATATGTATTTGAACCTTTGACTTCCTAACATAAGGATTTTTACAGGCAAATATAGACTTGTTCAAATTTCTCTTTAACTGGAAAACCCAGCACCAAAAAAACCAACCGTTTTCCTCTCTGTCTTTAATATGCACTTGCAGTTTCTTTCTTTCTTTCTTTCTTCTTTCTTTCTTTCTTCTTTCCTTCTTTCTTTCTTTCTTTCCTTCTTTCTTTCTTTCTTTCTTTCTTTCTTTCTTTCTTTCTTTCTTTCTTTCTTTCTTTCTTTCTTTCTTTCTTTCTTTCTTTCTTTCTTTCTTTCTTTCTTTCTTTCTTTCTTTCTTTCTTTCTTTCTTTCTTTCTTTCTTTCTTTTCTTTCTTTCTTTCTTTCTTTTTTTTTTTGGCAGCGGGGAGATAGGGGACACATCTCTAAAGGACCTTGAGTACTTTGTAACAGTTTACCCCAGAATTAACATTGGAAAAGTTTGGCCAGGTTGTAGCTCTGGCTGTTGAACTTTTACCAGGAAAAGAATTGCATCCTTTTTACATAGTCTCCTTCTATTTTCCCTTAAACAATAAACCTGTCCCTTATAAGTAGGAAGTATGATAAAGAAATTCAGCTCCTTGCTAATCTCTAATTTACATGAGATTACCTGAACAGGGACTGCTTTGAGATGTTAAAAATAACTTCCTCTTTTTTAACTCAGGACTCTTAATATATTCATTAGGTCTGCATGCCACCTTATTCAGATGAATTGTTTTGTAAATCAAATAATATATACTGATAATGTATCTGTTTCTAGAATATATATGTGCTTTACAAATGTGAGCATTTTTTAAATATCTATGCCTGGCAATATACCCCATATATACCCCTGGTTCTGACATTAAAGTTTAGAACATGCTATTCTCCAACAAACATTGTTTAGTCTCTCTTTCCTTCATCTTTTGCCGTTCATGTAACCCACTGTCCTCCAGGGACTCAAAGCAGTTCTCTAACACAAACAGACCAATGTAGTTACAGCACTCCTAGCTCTGTGTTCATGGATCACTTCTGGCGGGGCATGAGGCATAAAGGATTGTTGAAGATCAAAACTGGATCAGTGGCGTGTATGGCACATGCCTAACTAATGGCACTATCTCTTTGTGCCAGAATTAAGGGAGCTTTAAAAAACAAGATAAAGTTCACACTCATAAAATAAAAAATTGATAGAATGAATTTCTTTAACTCAATGATATCATAATTTCGATGACTGAACTCACCAATGAAATGAGAGTATAAATCAGAAATCCAAACCTGTTTGCTTCATACAAGAGACAGATGTGAACAGTCATGTTAAGTATAGGTATAAAGTCAAAAGTTTGTAAATTATCTTAGAGACAATTGCTTTAAAAAGCTGGAGCAGCCATACTTCCATCAGACAAAATCTGCATCAAATTTAAAAATTTACAAGGAACAGTGATGGTCTTTAGATCTAAAAATAAAAGGATTTGAACCTCAATAAGAAATTTTAAACCTGGGCCTGGGAGATAGCATGGAGGTAAGGCATTTACCTTTCATGCAAAAGGTCATCAGTTCGAATCCCAGTGCCCCATATGGTCCCCCCCCCCCCCGTGCCTGCCAGGAGCAATTTCTGAGCATGGAGCCAGGAGCAAACCTATATTAAAGAGGCCCAATCATGAGCAATTTATTTAACCAATATAAAGCTTAAAGATCTTAGCTAATTTAGCAGAACAATCTTATTAGCAATATATCTGGGCATCCCAGAAATAGTTTTAATTTACCCATAAGCAATTTCAAATGATATTAAAGTTTCATTAGCAAACTCCATACTTAAATTAATTTCACAAGTGTTTTTAATTTTATTAGTTGATATTTACATGTTTTATTATCTAAATTGCTATTTTATTTCTGAGAAATAAAAATATCTAAAAACAGAAGTTTCTTGATATAAGAAGAAAATAGAATAATAATAAGAAACTATTGAGAAGATTGTTAGATTAACTAGTTCAAAGAATGACAGGACTAATTTTGGTAATAAATTTAATTTGCTTCAAGCATTAGGTATTAAATTAGAATTCCCTTATCCATGTTTTACTACAAAAGCAAGAGTTATACAACAGATCTAAATATGCCTCCCAATGTCTAAAGCCAAATGCATTTTTACTGACTTTATCATTAGATGGAGAACTGAATTTACAAACTTATGCAGATATAGAACATAGAATATAGAATATAATTCTATCACTGCCTTGAAAACAAATTAATGCATTTGATATCTTCTCACAGAAACATAATTTACTTCAGTAGAGGTTTGCAATAACCTTAAACATAAAGATCAATGCACACTCATATTAGCCAAAGGAAAATAATCAGATTATTTTCCAGAATTGATTTAATTGATTAATACAATTTCCAGTTAAAAATTAAATTAAGAAAATGACTTTTGCATTTTACTTTAAATATCATATATTTTGATGGTTCATTTTCAAAAGAAAAAACAGAGATGGTGAATAATGCACTAGTTCTTCCAATCTGAAAATTACTTCAATCAAAGGAATGAGCTAAAAACGTAAAAGATACAGTATAGAAAACATTTTTCTCCCCCTTCCTCAGAAAATATTTTTATTTGAGAAAATGGCTCTAGATTAAATTAGATTCTTCAATTGGTATTAAAGAATATACCTTAAAAGAGGCCAAAAGCATGAACTAGTCCTCCAAGTGTATCTGTGTATAGTACTGAAACTATCAAGTATCTCTCATGTGTCCAGGTAATCAAAGCATATGATAGTCGAAAAAAACAAGTATTTTTACTTTTATATTAAAAATGAGGTTTATAGAGTCAAAATCATAAAGACAGATAAAGGAATTTTTTTTTCATGTTTTTGCTTTTTTTGTTTTTGTTTTGAGACACTATCAATAAGCTATGCTGGTATCAACTTAGTATAAATCAGAAGTTCTGTAAAATTATTTCAAGTCAGTACTTGGGTATATTGTAGAACCTGGACCCCATTTCAGGTTTTACATATTAGGAAAAAATAAAATTACACTTCCTCTGGCTGCATAATTTGATGATTATGATACATATCACTTACGAGAAACCATGTAGCCATTATTTGCATGAAACTTTAGCCCTGCCCAAATCATTCAACTCAAGCCTAACCCTTTATGTTTGTTCTTCCTTTTTTAAGGGATGTATAAACCAAAGACAACTCACATTTCTTCATATATTTATGTACTTAATGATGGACAAGTAAAATACATGAAACAACTAATGAAAGACATTGAAGACAATACACTAATTGAGGCATTTGCCACTTCTCTGTCAATTCTTGATAGACCCATGAGCAAAGATCAGTAGGGAATACCAACTTTACAGGAAAAATGGAAAATGGTATTTTAATATTTATATAGCTTTCTATCCCACAAAACTGGAACATATTATTCTCTGGTGCACATGGGACATTCTCCAAGATATATCAGCAGCTGGATCATAGAACATACCTCCTCTATGACAAGAAAATAGAAATCAATCTAAGGGTCTTCTCAGATAATAAATAAGTGTGAATCAAAAAGAGAAATGAAGAAATTACTCAAAACCTTAAAAATTAAACAGCTCATTACTTTAATAACCAGTGGATCAGAAGAGAAGCAAAATAAAAAAAAAAATAAAATCATTCCTGGAAATAAGTCAAAATTAAAACTAGCCTTCCAAAACTTGTAGGATACAACAAAAGTAATACTGAGAGGAAAATAAATAGCTTTGCCAGCATTCATCAGAAATAAAGAAAAGGAGCACATAAATAACTTGACAAAGAATTTAAGAAATTGAATGATAATCCAAAAAGGAAACCCAAAGGAGGCAAGAAGGAAATAATAGAACTCAGATAGAAATAATAGGATAGAAAAATACCAAATTACCAGTGAAAACTAAACCTATTTTTTTAAATAATAAATAATGGGGCCGGGTGGTGGCACAAGAGGTAAGGTACCTGCCTTGTCTGCACTAGTTTTGGATGGAATGGACCACAGTTCGATCCCCCCGTGTCCCATATGGTCCCCCAAGCCAGGAGTGACTTCTGAGTGCATAGCCAGAGTAACCCCTGAGCGTCACTGGGTGTGACCCAAAAACCAAAATAAATAAATAAATAAATAAATAATAAATAAGACACATAAACCAGTACCAAGGATAACAAAGAAAGAGAGAGAGTGAGCATTGATATACTGAAAATGATACCACAGAAATTCAAAAGACCATCAGAGATTAGCTGTGAAACCTTATGTTACAAAACAAAAAACCTAGAAAAATAAATGGATAGATTCTTAGACTCCATCAACTTTTTAATAATGAATTAAGAAGATATGGAACAAGTGAAAATATTTATTGATTTTGAATATATTAAAATGGTAATCTAAGGCCTACAAAAAGTCTATTTTTAGATGGATTCATTTGTGATTTCTTTCAAACTTTAAAATGACTTGCACAGATATCTGTCATCGTGGGAGGAGGACTTGAAGTAAGTGCTCGTCTTCTTAAAGCCACAACCATTGCTCCATTACTCAAAATCACCTCATCACTTCACATGGTTGTCTTTGGGTACACTAATCTGACCAAATTTGAAGATTTAGTGAGGGCTTTTTGGAATTAGCATAGGTACCCTATCAAATCCCTTCCTTCTTTCAGGATATCTGGCAAATGTTAACTTCCCTCAAACTATTCTCAAACCTCTCTGGAAACAAATTTAACATAATCAACTTAGTTAACTATGTGATTAATTTTCTTTAAATAATGTAAAAAAGACTTGCTTGCTGAAAAGTCTTTTTATGGTCTTACAGGAAACAAGAAACAAACAAAAAGCTACCAAACTTTCTCAGAAGCAAACAACGTTTGAAAAGCAAAAGGAGACAGAGATCCATGAAAAAATTACAGACCAATATTATTGAAGGACATAGGTGCAAAGATTGTCAGCAGATACTAGCAAATAGAAGCTAACAATTCATCAAAATGATAATATACAATGATAAAGAGGCTTTATTTCAGATACAAGGATGGTTCAAATACACAAGTCAATCAATAGAATGTCACTTAAATAAAGGAAAAATTTAAAATAATATTATCATGTTAATAGTTGCCTTGAAAGAACTTGGGAAGATCCTGTAACCACTCATGATAAAATCTTATTAAGTTAGATTGAAGAAGTTTTCTCAATTTATAACAAGCCCATAGAAAACCTTATACAAAATAGGGAATATTTAAAAGCTTAATTCCAAGATAAAATAAAAATCAATATTTCCACTCTGACCCTTTCAGTTTAATATAGCACTTGACATATTCGCCATAGCAATTAGTCAAGAAAACAATATTAAGCTCATTCATATAGGAAATCTAGAGGTCAAACTCTCCATTTTTGTGGATGACATGTTGCTATATTTAGGAAATCCTTAATATTTTTCAAAAGTCTTGCATCTACAAGACATGTTGAGTAAAATGACATCATCCAAATTTAATAAACAACAGTTCATGACTTTCCAATATGCCAATGGTGAAGGTGAAGAGGAAAAAATTTAAAATAAACGTCTTTCTCATTGTCTTTCTCAGTAAATAAAGTAATAGATATACTCGGGCTCCTTGCACAACTTTATGAATATAAAGTTATAACAGCTCAGGAACTCATAGACTCAAAACCACTTTATTCCATTTATTTTAAATACTGTCGTTACAAAATTGATTATACTTAAGTCTCGGTCTTACAATGTACACTACCCTTTACAGTGTATATTTTTTGCCACCAATATCCTTAGTTTCCTTCCCAGACATTTCTTGCCTGCCCTTAGGACAGGTACTTTATTTATATCTCTCTGTTTTTTCTTTTTTAGTATCTGTAGACACTGTAGTTTGAACTATTATTAATGATGGAGAACTTAATATATCACTCTATCATTTTCAGGAACAGTTCTGGTCCAAAATAATCAATTTCAACTATCATTCTTATATTGGACATTTCTCTACTCTAACTTCACTCCTCCAGTACTTGTGGCAAATGTTCTACTAGGGATACATAGTCAGAAATAATTGTTGAGGTTCACTGGGTGTGGCCAAAAACCAAAAATAAATATCTAAATAAATAAACAAAATAAAATAAAAACAATAAAATAGTGCCAAAACTACCCAAGTACCTAGAAATCAACTTGACAGGTGAGAGAATTATACCATGAAAACTTCAAAACACTGGGAAGAAATAGAAGGAAACCTAAAATAATGGAATATCATACAATGTCAATGGAAAGGAAGATTCAAGGTTATCTAAATGCCCATAACACTTAAACTAATATATATAATATATATACATATATATATATATATATTTATGTAATCCCTATCCAAATTCAGACAACATTCTTTAAGACTTAGAACAATAAATTATAAAGTTTGTTTGGATCATAAAAGACCACGGATAGTTAAAATCATACTGAAAAACAAAAAAAACTGTGAGGCATCTTATAGCTAAATTGAAGTTATACGAGAAAGCCAATGTAATCAAAACGGTATGGTATTTAAACAAAGGACAGACTTTCAGACAATGGGTCAGAATAAAATATCTGTGACAACTCACCAAGTATATGTATGTGACAAAGGAACAGAGAATATAAAATGGAATCATGATAGTCTCTTTAACAAATGGTGTTGGGAAATTATAAAGCCATATTTAAAAAATTAACATTGAATCTATGCCTCACATCTTACACAAATATCACCTCAAAGTGAATAAAGATCTTGTGGTCATACTTGACTGAATCCATAAAGTACATTGTTGAAAACTGAGGCAGAATACTATAAGACTTAGACCTCAAAAGGGTTTTCAATGGTATAATGCTGATGGAAAGGCTATTGAATCAAATCTGAATTAATGGATTACATCAAAATAAAATTTTTCTGTATGACAAGAAAATAAAGGCAAAACCTAAAAGACATATAGGTCTTTTTTATTCTCCTAAAACTAAATGGAAGAAAATAATTGCACTCAAATGGTCATATAAAGAGTTTATTTCTAACATATACAAAGTATTCACAAAGGGTAAACCCCATAAAATCTAAAATCATCATTAAAAATGGAGAGGAAATTTAACAGATAGCTCTCTCAGAAAGAACCACAGATGGCCAACAGGCACATGAAAAAAAAATGCTCATCATCAATTATCATTAAGGAAATCCAAATCAAGAGAGAAAAGAGATATTGTCTTACACCAGTCAGGATGGCACATATCAAAATTATTGAAACAATTTGTATTTTCAGGGATGTGGGGAGAAAGGCACTCTCATCCACTGCCCTGTCCAACTCCTATGGAAAACAGTATAGAGGATTCACAGTAAAATAATAATCAGTCTACAATATAATGCAGCAGTTCCATTTTTGGATATCTATCATCAGGACAGATCTAAATGGATGTACACACACCACGACACATTGCAGTACTCAGTAAAAAAGGTAAGAGTCAGATTCCACTTAGATGCCCTAAAACAGATGAGTGGATCAGGTAGATGTGGTACACATATACAATGGAATACTACATAGCTGTAAGGGTCAAAGCAATCATGCAATTTTCTGCAACATGGGTGGATCTAGAAGATATGTTAAATGAATTAAGCCAAACAAAGAAGGATAAATACAGAATGATATCACTATCTGTGGTATTTAAAAAAATGAATGGTGAAATACAGTGGTTTAAATGGGAGTACTCTCCAGCACTCTTGGCACCAGAGTAAAGCTGGGGGGAGAAAAGAAATTCAGTGGAGTAGAAACACATATATGAAATAATGAGGGCCAGGAGCCAAGTGGTTTCAGGTGCACTGGTGATGTTAAAATGGCAGAACTAATAGCCGCAGCTAACAACAATGAAATCAAAGACCCAGTCTTTAACTATTAAAAGTTAAAATGGAACTTTTATGCTGGCAGAAAGAGTACAAGGGTGATGGCATGGGTTACTGTCTGGTAACATTGGTGGAGAGGGAGTTAACACTGGTGTTGGGATTGGCCCTAAAACATTTTATGTTTGAAATCCATCTATGAACTTTTTTTTTTTTTTTTTTTTTTGGTTTTTGGGTCACACCCCGAAGTGCTCAGGGATTACTCCTGGCTCCATGCTCAGAAATTGCTCCTGGCAGGCATGGGGGACCATATGGGGCACAGGGATTCGAACCGATGACCTTTTGCATGAAAGGCAAACGCCTTACCTCCATGCTCTCTCCTGGGCCCCCATCTATGAACTTTTTAAGTCAAAATGTTTTCAATAAAACCCAAAAAATAAATAAAAATAAAAGAGATCCTATTACCAAATGATTGTAAGAATAAGAAAGTAGTCTATTAATTTAGCTATACAAAAGGTGGCTACTAATACATCTATATTTCTGGTTATTTTTCTAACTATGCAGAATTTAGAAAGCTAAAAATGTTGCCTACTAGTATTTGGGTTGTCTGAGAGTGTATACTGTCAAAGGAAAATAATTATTAGGGTTTACCTTCATGGAAATAGAATATATAAACTGAAATGTCTTCACATGAATGTACTAGCATCTGCAGGGGTTGGTTGGGGTGTCAATTAAGGATGACTTTCAATCGTACTGCTGGGAAAGGGGAGCTGCACAGATGGCATGAGGAGTCTCGATCATTGCGATTCAGTTATCAGATTTTCTGTTATCTTGTCTCTCAGCACTTTTTATAAACACATATTTGTTTAGCTACTACTAGAGGTAAGAGATATTCCGGGCTGTAACCACATAGGAAGAATAATACTTTAGTATTTGTTGTGTGCAATTTAGAATTTTGTACATGGAACACAAAATATAAAAGAGAGAAGATATGACATGTTAAAAATATTCATCATGTGCAAGAACGAAAGGCAGAGGTAATGTAATAGAGATAAAAGTCCCAACATATATGGTTTCCTCTCAAAAGACCTTTTATTTTATTGCCATTGATTTTAATGAGACATGGATTTAGAGGCAAATAATTAGTGCTATTAGAGTTTGCAAAGATTTTGAAGTTTTGAAAGAAAATCAGTGGTATCTATTTCACAGCAAAACTTTAAATAAGAGAGATTAAAATAATTTGAAATTAGAATAGTGAGGAGCTTCTTAGGTCTCTCATAATTCCATTAGACTTTAAATTTATTTAGTTTTTATGTTTAATTTATTAAAGTAGGACATATTCTGAATCAAATTTTAGAGAAAATATTTTATTTCCTTCGTATAAAATATTTTATTAAAAAGATTTACTATAAAAAGAAAGCCCTGTATAGTAAGAATCCCACTACAATCTATTATAAGAATAAGGAAGGCTCGCCCGCAGTTGACTAGGGCATTTTTTTTTTTTTTTGCGGCCAATTTGAGATCAATTCCTAGCACCACATATGGCTCCCAAACCTTGCTAGAAGTTTATCTTGAGCACAGAGTCAAAAATAAGTCCTGAATAAGACCAAAAAATCAGTCTAAAAAGGAAATAAATAAAAAGTGGAAGGAAACAGTATATTGGGTTTAGAATAATGGTAAGCATAGCTGTGGTCACACAGCTTTTCATATAAGATGTTCTCTGGATTTTATATTGCCAAGGTTTTTGCATGCATACATCTGTATTAGTTTATATTTAATTGTATAATATAAAATGATATTTATGAAATTCATCTCTAAGTCTACCCATAAGATATATTTTGTCCACATGTTTCATTAGGCATGCTTCCTTCCATAGTTTTTGCTAATAAACAGCAAAATAGCATATATTTTGCTAATATAGGTTAAAGATGGAAGTTGCAAGTTATAACTTGTAACTCTTTATGAATGTATAGGTCATAACTTTCAAATAACATGCCAGTAAAATATTATCCAGCTGTGTTGCATATATGTAATTTGGGAGGGGCTTATATAGACTTTCTGGCTACCTCCTCAGGGTTCACTCCTGTCTGTGTTCATCAGACTACATGATGCAAGAGATATAACCTGGGCCTTCAGCAAGTAAAACATGTATGTCACTTGCGAGCTACAGGGCAGTATAGACAAAGTTTATCAGATGTATTGAAATTAAGGACAATAGTTGGATATTAAGGGTTAAGATATATAAAAGACAAAGATAGAATGGGCAGGTTTATGGGATCTATCAACCCAGAATGTAGGCACCTGAGGAAGAAACTTTATGTACGGATATTGTAAATGCTTTGTCTCTCTATTACAGAGCATCCTCCCTCTGAGAATAAAGATGTTTACACTTGGAAGTGTAAAAGGAGAATTGGATAGATTAATATAATTAGGAATTGGACCAATGACAGATATTCTTTTTTAATAATTATTGATTTTAGCCAATAAATATTGTATATGGAAGATAGTCAAGGGTTTCTAACAGGTTGTGAGCTCTCTAACCTCATGCTCTTTCTCTTATTTCTGTCTCTTAATCCTTACAGTATCATTGCTTGAGATCAGTGCTCTTAGGACCCAGGGTTGGTCCATTAACAAATAATTATCCCTAAAAAAGAAAATGATTGGAAATAAACTGCAATGAACCAACAACTCATTTTCTTCATCTGACAGTTGTTTTCATGGGTATATTTACTTATCAAAAATGACCAAAATATATAAATGTGATTATAGTCTTTTCTTGATATTAAAGTTGATCAAATATTTTAATATTTGATATGCTTCGCTGACTTACATAATTTATCTGTAGTAGGATGACTTTGCAATTTAATGAAGACTGGTAAGTGATCTTAAGTGTAATTTTGTGTAGAATTAAACAAATTTTTACAAAGTTTTAGTTGAACACATAGAAGCAGATGTGAACATGTTTACTTGTTTTTCTTGAGAAGCTATTTTTCTTTAATTATTAAAGTGATTATATATCTTGGATTCTTATATTGTAAATCTGATATCATCTCGGGGCCCGGGAGATAGCATGGAGGTAAGGCATTTGCCTTTCATGCAAAAGGTCATCAGTTCGAATCCCTGTGCCCCATATGGTCCCCCGTGCCTGCCAGGACCAATTTCTGAGCATGGAGCCAGGAGTAACCCTTGAGCACTGTCGGGTGTGACCCAAAAACCAAAAAAAAAAAAAAATCTGATAACATCTCTAAATATTACGTGAAAGTCTTTGGATTTTTGAACTTTAAACTCAGTAGGTATTACAATCTAAGTTAATTATAAATAAATATTCCTGTTTGGGTATTGAGGTATGGTAAGGTAGCATATATCATGAAGTGATTTCAAATAGCATGCCTTAAACATGAAGTTTTATTAAACAATGAAATTTCAATTACATATTATAAAATTAAAATCACTCAAAATAAATTTAGCAATTATATAAAGAACTACTTGAACAAAGACTAATTACTATTTATTTAATTTTTAGGGATTTCACCTGAAAGTACTAGGAAACATGCTCTGTGATGGATGAGATTTAAGGCTATCATCATGAAAAGCAGCTACAACTTAAAGCATTTCTCCAACAGTCAGATTTTCATCTTTAAAGAGTTAGTGGACTTTGAGAGTTAGTAGTGGTAGCAAAATTGTGCTATTTCTTTTATGGTAAGTGCGATGTTGTGACAAATATTTTGAGTAAATATGAAATGGCATTCAATTCATAAATTTCAACACCTATAATTGTACTTAAGATATATTAGTTAATAAAGCAATGTTACTCCTAAATGATATAAAAAACAAAGGTTTACATTTATTAATATACAATTGTTTCAATGATATAGTCATATTTTCAGACTTCATTTTACAGATTAAATCATTTTTTCACTAATTCAATTTTCATACTTTTGGCAACGTGCATTCCAGTCTCCAGAGAAATATTTCGTTTTTAAAAACATTTTTTAAGAAATTAATTCTCTGGAGAGTGGTAAAATTATAAAATAGTTTGCAATCCTTTTATATTAAAATTGCACATAAAACTATATGGCTTCTCATATATGTCAAAGTAAAGATCAAGTATTGACTTGCATTTACATCAACTTTTCAAACTATTTAAAAATATATTCATATATATGGAAATACTTGGTTTCTAGCTAAATATAATAAATTGCTACACATGGTCTGCTTTTTAAAATGAGAAATAAAACTCGGTAAGTTTATTATTATGATGAAAACTTGAATCTTCCAATATGAGGATATCTTACTAAAAATCATGTAATTTTGGTGTTAATCAAGGTAAAAGTAGGAGGCAGGCAACCTACAGAAACATTCTTTATGTATATTCATGTCCAAAAAACCAGGAATTAATTTTATGGTAATGTAGTTAATCTTTGAAAAATGCTATTAATTTTTTGAATATGAATTCAGTAAATTCTAATGCATAATGCAGAAATAAAATGACTCATATATGTGCTGATGTAGTATGGCATTATTTAAGACCTGTTTTTTAGAAAGAATATTAATTTTTTTCAGTTATATTGAAAAAAGCCAGTATGCTTATTAAGAAAATTAAGATCTTTCTGTAATGAAAACTGAATAGATATCTTTCAAAATATAAACAAAATTTCAGAAATGTTCTTTATGAAAACGTTGTGCTGTTTTTCTTGATAATTCTTTGCAATTGCCAATGATATTTTATATATAATTATTATGAATACCTGGAGTTATCATTGGAACTATGTATATGTCCTAAGCTAGAGAACCATTTTAATTTATTAAGGATATACTAAATTTAAGAGAATAAAGATATTTAATAAAAAATCTTATGTCATTTTAATTTACAGAAGTATCTATCTCTGATTCTATACATAACTGAAACATTGTAAAAATCCTTGGGATTTTAGACAAAGTTGGAAACAAAAGCTATTTAGTCACTTGAAAAAAGTTTTACTGTAGAATTAGGAAGAAAAATAGTGTTAAGTTGTTTTTAATTATTCTTAATTTATGTAAATTTTATCTTAATTTTTATTCTAGAAAATATCTCTATAAAAATTTATTTTCTCTTTATGTATTTTGAAAGTGTATATATACCTCATTATTATTGCCCTTATGCTCTTCTCTTCATAAGTAGAGAAAAGAAACTGACAAAGATGAGTAAAAAACTTTCAGAAGAAAAAGCAAACATGAGTGAAATCTTTCATCCTTCATTCTGAAGGTTTCAGGATTTTGGTAAAGCTATTATTTATATTCTATACTTAAGGGATATGAAAGATGATATGAAATTTATTTTAAACTTATAAAGCTAATAGTAGATTTCTTACAAAATCCAAAATCAATCATGAAGGGTCATAAACTAGAGGAAGCAATGTTTACCAAAGGTGGATTTATTCCCAGCATCATTAAACAACTCATTAATTTACCTAAAAAAAATGTTGCTCTAAAGGTTTCTTTATCTTTTTAGGAGTGGGGGCCACACCCGGGGTGACACTCATGGGTTACTCCAGGCTATGCACTCAGAAATCGATCCTTGGCTTAGGGGACCATATGGGAAGCTAGGGGATCAAACCGTGGTTGGTTCTAGGCTAGTAAGGGAAAGGCAGATGCCTAACAATTTGAGCCACCTCTCCCACCCCTCTAAATGTTTCTTGATGTTATATCTATATGATCATTTTTCAAGGAGACAGTTTAGCTATTTGGTTTTTGTTCCTTAAAATCATACTAAGTAAAATAGAGAATGAAAGATGATTTCTAGATATTCTCTGCAATGTGTAGAATATATTTTCTGTTGCAATGGAACTAGCAAAAGAACTAAATTATGAAGAAAAACGACTCAGGCTAGATAATTACCATAGTAATTAAACAGAGAAAGCTTGATTAAGAGAAAAAGTGTAACAATGTTGTTGGTGACAGGGTGGCACTATATCTTTGTGATTTAAATCCTTATTACATATAGAAGCATGAACTAATCACCTGAGATTCTATAATATTAAAAACAAATGATAAATGAAAATAAGATAAATATATGTAATATAGACATACAAATAAGTATAGATAATATCTCAATATAAATATTAGTTAGGATCTTATATAATAATTTAATATGCATATTAAATTAACATTATACTAATCACCTGATACTCTATAATTTTATAAACAAATCATAAATACAAAATAATGAATTAAATAAATAATATTGTACATTTAAATAAACATGAATAGATATGAAATATATTGATTAAATATATACATTGAATAAATACAAATATATTAAATTATATATAATAAATAAACAAATTCAAGAAGCAAAAAGGGCCACTAGAGAGTATAAATAAATGAAATAGGGGATAAGGTGTAGCTCTGTTTTTCTTAAGTACTTTCAAGGTGGCCATGGTAGTCCACAATATAGACTAAC
Organism: Crocidura indochinensis; assembly: GCA_004027635.1. NCBI lineage: Eukaryota > Metazoa > Chordata > Mammalia > Eulipotyphla > Soricidae > Crocidura > Crocidura indochinensis. Next base: position 14,502 of record PVKC010004705.1, read on the forward strand.
AAGTACCACATATCCAAATCATACACAAAAACACAAGGCCTGCTTAGTGTTAAAGGGTAAACAACCGAGAAAAATTTATAAAATTTGCTGTAAACTAAATAAAAAGAGTTAATTATAAATACAGAAGTTAAAATATTAGGATTTTTTAAATTTTGTCCTCATTTATGTAACAATATAATTATTCTTTAGAAATAAAAAGCTATCTCTATATATCTATATAAATATATATCTATTCTTTAAAAATAGCTGAATTAAAAGAAGAGGAGGGAAAATTGGTATAACATTTTTATTCATGAAAATGAGTAAAATGGGTATGAATGTTTAAGGCTGTTATTTTTACTAGAAAAATATTGATAGTTTCTTGGCATAGGTAGCCTTTGTGCTCATGAAGGAATTTAAAATGAGATTGTCACATAGCCTATTTCCTTTTGATTTTTAGGTATATCTATTATTATTTGTTCTTTGAAATAGAAGCCAACTATGAAAAACCACACAACCGTGACCACATTTATTCTTCTTGGACTGACAAATGATCCACAGTTACAGGTGGTAATTTTTGTTCTTCTTCTCTTCACCTACATGACAAGTGTTGCTGGAAATCTAACTATCATCACACTCACCCTACTGGATTCACACCTAAAGACACCAATGTATTTCTTTCTTCGAAATTTCTCAATTTTTGAAATCACATTTACAAGTGTCTGCATCCCCAGATTTCTTGTCAGTATGGTAACTGGTAACAGGACCATTTCTTATAACAGTTGTATAGCACAGTTGTTTTTTACTATTCTCTTGGGTGCAACTGAATTTTTTCTTTTAGCTGCCATGTCCTATGACCGCTATGTGGCCATCTGTAAGCCCCTTCATTACATGACCATCATGAATACCAGAGTCTGCAACATATTGATTTTTGCTTCCTTGTTATCTGGTTTCCTTATAATTTTTCCACCACTCACTTTAGCTCTCAAGCTTGATTACTGTGGCAATGAGATGGACCATTTCTTCTGTGATGCTTACCCTCTGTTACAGCTCTCTTGCACAGACACAACAACAATAGAACTAATGGCACTTTTATCAGCTATTCTGACACTACTGGTTACACTGGTGTTAGTGGTACTCTCCTACACAAAGATCATTAAAACCATTCTAAAGATTCCTTCTTCTCAACAGAGGAAGAAAGCCTTTTCTACATGTTCTTCTCACATGGTGGTTGTGTCTATTTCTTATGGCAGCTGCATCTTCATGTATGTAAAACCCTCTGCCAAGGAAAGGGTGTCTTTAAATAAAGGGATAGCTCTACTAATTACTTCTGTGGCTCCTATGCTGAATCCCTTCATTTATACACTGAGAAATAAACAAGTGAAAGATGCTTTTAAGAATGTGATAAAAAAGATGAATATTTTGTAAATAAAATGAGACTCATAAATGGCAATATTGACTCATAAGTAAAATGAAAGAATGGTAGACTGATAATTTTTCTACTTGAATAATATTTTGTTTACATATTTCTCTGACCAGTGTAATCACCAACGTCTAAACACTACTTTATTTCTTTTCATGCTGAGCATATATTTTAAATACATCTTTATGCTCAAATGATATTTCCTTTCTTTCCTTATATACTTTTCAAACATTTTCATAGACATTTAAAGGTTTACTTATTGTAGCTATATTTATTTTTGTCATGGAATTCAGATATACAGTTTGTCATGTTTTATGTAAGTTTTAGTGTATTACCTCGATGTGATTCAGCTTGTTATTGGTATAGTTAGAATTTGGATTATACTTTAGCTGGTACCCAATAAAAACTTGAGTGAAAGAAAACATAAGTATGATATATATTAATTACAATTATTATTTAATATTTTGCTCTTTTTGTACCACATCCATTGTTACTCCTAGCTCTGTGTCTAGAGATCTTTTCTGGTTTGAGGTTTGAGTTAAGTATGGAGTACTGGAGATTGAACCCAGGTCAGTCACTTGCAAGGTCAATATCCTATCTGCTGCACCATCTCTCTTGCCCTGATGATATTAATTTTAGTGAAATTCAACTATCATTTCAGCTATGCATCTACTTACATCAACAGCTGTATCACACATAATTCACCACTAAGAATCTTTTTTTATATTTACTATATAATCAATGCCTTTTCTCTCAATAGGTCTAGTTTTCCTTCACCATTTTTTCTGATAACTGTTAATTTAGTCATATAGTTTAAAATTTTAGATTTAGACTGGAGATAGTAGATCAGGAATGATGCTTAACTTGTATCTATTCCACCTAAGTTCAGACCATACCAGGAGCCTGTGATCTGTAATTACAGAATCTAGTGTAACTCTAGTCACTGCTAAAGCATATATATATATATATATATATATATATATATATATATATATATATATACGTATATATACATATATATGCTTTAAGTATATATAAAGTATATATATGTATATATACATATATATACTCCCATATATTTGCATTTACATTTTCTCTATGTAGCATATATGTGACTTGCAGTTTCTTTCTTGCTTTTTTCTTTTTTTAAGGGCAATTGCTTTGCTCTTATGGGTTATTCTTACTTCTATAAACAGAAATTATTCCTGTCAGTCTCTTGAGAACCACTTGTGCCAAAGCCAATGCAAGGCAAATGCCATACTTGTTGAGTTAATGTTCTGGCCTAATAATGTCATATTTACTTTTACATTTCATCATCATATGTTTTTACAGAAGCTTCTAGTTATGATGTATTTTTAGAAAATATTTGAAAATTCTAGACCAGTTAAAACTTTATTGTTCTTAAACATTTAGGTAGACTTTTGGCTGATAAAAATAAATTGTGTTTTATCAATATCCTTATAATTGTCAGGTTTTGAAATGCATATTATTCCATCTTCAAAACTGTGTATATTAGGTTCATCCATGTGTGTATACCTAAGACATTATAGTAATTAAAAGTATTAACAGAACCTTTCATAGATGACAAAGTATAGATCTTGAACATTCAAATGTCTTTTGTTCTAATTGTCAAAATAATGTGATAAGGGCCGGACAGATAGCATGGAGGTAGGGCATTTGCCTTGCATGCAGAAGGATGGTGTTTTGAATTCTGGCATCCCTTATGCTCCCCCTAACCTTCCAGGAGTGATTTCTGAGCTCCGAGCCAGGAGGAAGCCCTGAGCATTGCAGAGTGTGACCCCAAAACAAAAAAAATGTGATAATTATGACTATCACTCAGGAGACAAACTAATATCTTTATGGAGTATTTTAAGTTTAAGGAATAGCATAATAAAATGGAGGTTTTATTAGAAGTTCTGGTGCCTTATTTTTTAAATTAAGAATCTTGAGCACAAACTATGAGGTTTAATGATGATCATTTGCAATAAAATATTTACATTTGGAGGCTGGTGAGGTGACACAGCAGTAGGGCATTTGCCTTGCACGTGGCTGACCTATAGACGGACCGCTGTTCGATCCTTTGGCATCCCATATGGTCCCCTAAGCCAGGCACGATTTCTGAGTGCATAGCCAGGAGTAACCTCTGAGATCACTGGGTGTCATCCCCCTCCAAAAAAAATTACATTTTATCTTAAATTTGATTATATATCTGTGTGACCACAAAATTTCATTCTAGACAATCACTGTTTTGACTATTATAACAAAAGTTATAATAAAATTGGAAAAGTTTGTAGGAAAGTTTGATGTCAGAGCTTGCTTCTATTCTCATTCTTTTTCTTCAGGACTGATTTAGTTATTAAGCATCTTTTGTGGTTCTTTGCCCAATATTATCAAGTTCTGTCTTATTTAATTAAAAATTGCCATAGTTATTTTGATGAGAATTATATTGAATCTGTATAATTGTTAGTATATCTGGCCATTTTAAACATGTAGATTCTTAAAATTTAAGAATGTAAAGCAAATATCCATTTTCTCAATTTTTACTGTATTTAAAAATAACATATTATAATTAAATTCACTTACAAATAAGTAATTTTTATTAATATCAAATTTATTAAAATAAATTATTAAAAAACAAGTCATTCTAAACCCTAGGGTTAACAAAACTGTTATATATATAGTTCATGCATAAAATTTCTAGCACCATATTTCACCATAATGTTTGATTGCCCCTTTCATCTTTCCAATGCCCCCTTGTTCAATCCATAATTCCACTCACTCATTCTCCACTGTGGCAATTTTCTACTAAAAACCATATTTCAGGTTTTGATTCCTCTGTGTCTCTATTATTTATCTTTCATGAGTCTTTAATTCTACATAAAGGATGATCAATTTTTATCTGTCTCTTTCCTGCCTTGTTATATTAACATGATATTCCCCAGCTATTCTATCTATATTTTCCATAATGTAATTTATGGATTCATATGGATAAAGAGTTCTTTTATTAATTTTGATTCAGCTTTTGTGGATGACATAAATTAGAAAGGGTGGTCTCAATTTTTTTCTGTATATGTTTTCCCAGCACCATTTGTTGAAATGATTTCCATTTCTCTGCTTCATACTTTTTATTCCTTTGCTGAAGACTAAGTGTACATATAACTTATGATGTGTTTCTTGACCATTTTATCTTCTTTATTTTCAGTTTTTGGTTCACATCTAGTGATGGTAAGGAATTACTCCTGTCTCTTCATTCAGGGATCACTTCTGGCCATTATTGGGGATGAGAGGGGTAGATTTGGGATGCCTGGAATCAAACCAGAGTTGGCTGTGTTTCAAGCAAATGCCTGACCAGTTGTAACATTGCTCCAGTCTCTTTTCCTATTCTTTCCTTGTTTTATTCGTTTGTTTCTGGGTCATACAGGGTAGTTATTCAGGACTACTCCTAGCTTTTTACTCAGAAATAACTCTGGCAGTCTCAACAGACTATCAGCGATCTATGCCAAGGATCAAACTTGGTCAGTTGCGTACAAGGCAAACAGTCTACCCACTGTGCTATTGCTCCAGTCTCTCCTATCTTATTATTTTATTTTAGGATGACTTTATTATTTGAAGTGGGTTTGATGCTGGCAGAGGTCTCTGGAAGACTTATAAAAAGAGAAAAGGAGAAAGACAGTTTCCCAAGAAGGGAATCTACAGATATCTTTCTTCCTATCTCTACCACCTGGAAAGAGGTAGGCTGGAGAGTCTTACGCCTTGCAAGGAGGTAAAGTCAATTCTAGACATTATCCAGACCTTTTCTCACAGAAAAAAATTAGGAGGAGACAAGAAGTGAAGTAAAAGACAGGTTTTATTTGGAAGTATTGAAAAATAGGAGGGAGAGTACAAAAGAGAGTAATGAATAATGCTCAAGTAAGAAGGGTTTCTCCAACGGTGGAGAGATCAGTAGTGCTGTTAGCTTTAGACTCAGTATCCAACACACAAAGATCATATGATGATAAACAATAATACAAAAAGGCATAAAAGTTTATTCCAGCATGCTGGGGTCATTAGGCAATGATCACCAAGCAAATTTTCAATTCTCTTTTATAGGGAATTTATTGAGGAATTTGCAGAGGCTTCAAATCATTTTAGTTGACATATTAGTAAATTGGCTGTTGTCTAGAGTGTTTCCTTTTATGGTTATATAGCTAGAGTGGCAAATTTATGGCTTATAGAACTATAATGGGTTCATAACAGTGGGTAGGCTGCTTGCCTTGTACACAACTGACCAAGTTTGATCCCTGGCATAGATCACTGATAGTCTGCTGAGCCTGCCAGAGTGATTTCTGAGTGCAAAGCTAGGAGTAGTCCTGGATTGTCACCCTGTGTGACCCAGAAACAAACAAACAAAACAAGGAAAAAAATAAGTTGGAGTCTGCATCAGCTGAAATAGTACAAGACAGGCTCAGTTTTTCACTGGTCACCTGTAAATTTGGCATGCTTTTAAATAAAGGTTTATCATCTGCAGCCCCAGCGTATTTCTAGTTCATCTAACAGTTCAAGTATGTGCTCTCGGGGTTCCTGCAACTGGCTGTTCTAGTCTATTTCTTTCTGCCACATATCTGGGGTTTGTAATGCAGTCTTTATGTCTAAATCAAAGTTGGGGTTACAGAAGCAAAGCAGCAGTTAATTCCAAACTTACATTCCCTTATAGCTTCTAACAATACAAACTTCCTCCGCATGGAAGTAGAAAAGTCCATATCTCAAGAGGGGAGATGCTGGCAAAATGTGTACCATGTGCAAGGCAAAATATGTATGTTGCTCCTTTATTCCAAGTTGACTTTTATAAGATTTCTCCAAACCTGCCTCCTGTGAGGCTTTCTACACAGGTACTATTCATGTTGCCAGGGGGTAGTTAATTATTATCTTTGGTATTCCTTTCCTGAACTTTTTCCTGCTGTAACTTCTCTCTTTAGGGTTCCAGTCTTCTATGGATCTATAGTGGCACCTGGTGAGACTCTTATGAATGATGAAGAAACTCCTCTAAATTCTATTTCTTGGTTTTATTACAACTCGGAAATTCATTGCCATAGGGATTATTTCCCTAACTATTTACTTGCCTTCTTCAGATATACTAATTTCTATAAATTTTAATAGCATTTGTTTTGTGTTTTTAAAACCAGTCATGGGTGCTTTTAAAGGGACTGCACCAATTCTGTATTATTTGGCAAATTTGTCATTTTTACAATGTTGAATCTAACAATTGAATCTTCAAAATCTGATGGTATGTTTTGTGACATTAGTTAAGAAAAAATTGAAAGTAAGTGGATTTTTATTTATCTCTTTTTTGATATAATCATTAACTTTTCAATAAATATCCCTTGGTATCCTATTGAAATATAATAATGTAATCCAAAATCTTAAAGAATATTTCTAACATTTTCTGCAAAGTTCTATATTTTTAATTTTATGCCTATTTTATACTGTGATATAATTTAATTAACCATAAAATATACAGAACATACTGCATTCAGTTTATGGCATATAAATTAATCTTATGCTATTAGTTCAAAACTATATTCTATAGATTCTGATTATTTGGTACATAACTTGTTGACAGAAAAAGTGGAACAAACAAAAATGTAATTAAGGGATAAGTAATTAAAATATTTGTAGAATTGTTATGGGAAAGCTATGCATTTTTTATTTTATGAAGACAAATTTGCCAAGAAATAGGAAAAGGTGAAGTTACAGTGGGAAGACAAACCCCATATACAGAACTCTCAGAAGAAATCCCCTTGCTGACGCCTTAATTTTGAACTTTCAGCCAAAAGACATTAAGAAAAATAAAACACATGAACAATTACTTTGTCCCTCAAGTCCCCAGATTGTAGCAAACTAAAGCCACAAAATTTATGTAACTCCTTTAACATTGAAAGCATCATATTATTTAATAGTTCCATGCACATGCATTTTAATTTAAGTTAACCTCAAAAGTTTAAGTGATAATCTTTGAGACTTCTTGATCTGAAGTTTAATACTACTACATTGGTCTGTTTTTGACTATTCTTTGAGTTTATTTAAAGAAACTATATCACATAGTTGACACAATTGATCATAATACATTATTTCAGGAAGAACAAAGGCAAATTTATTTAAAAAAAATAGAAAGACTATAAGGATAAGATGCAAGGGAGCACAGCCAAAACGGTGTTAGAGTGGCGATTGTTCTTTGCATAGGCTCAGCAAAATTTGGGCAAATGGAAAGGAAAAGCCTTGGCATAAATACAAGGAGACCTTACCCCTGAAGTGTTCTGGCATAAGACCAACTCTAGGCTCCAGGCATACTAGATTGTCCAAAGCAAGTCATTGTCTGTAGTGCCACACATTATTTTTCACACAGACGCTGTTGTTGGTGTCAGGTTTCTGTAGTTAAAGATCCTGGAATCTGTTCATATCCTACATCGAAGTCAGGATGATGTGGAACATCCTCTAGTTTTCCCTCACAATGCAGAGCAATGCAGAGAGCCCTGTCCTGAAAGCAGGTTATTGTTGTTAAGTCTTCTGGGTGTAAAGGAAAGTCTCTTTTGAGCAGGTCAATGCCAGAGCAGTGGTAGGGTCTTCCCTGGTAGAGGATTGCTTCCAGGTGATGTTATAGACAACCATGGTTGTTTAGTAGATGGCATCCCTGGTTCAGGGCTGAACAGACAATGCCCTTTTTTCTGAAGCCCGAGCCAGGTCATTAGGACAATGTTCAGGGTGTAAGGTCCCACTGCTTTACAAGATTTGTTTGTTCCTATCTCTGTTAGATAATAACTTGTTTGTATGTATAGTATTTTCCCATATTGGTGCCTACAGGGCCACTAGAACTAGTCCGACAATCCCCGTAACTTGGTTCACAAATATAATTTATAAAAAAATAGAAAAATACTAAAATATAAATGTTAAACTTATCCACAAAGAGTTTAAATAGTATAAAATATAAATAATGATAATTTAAATAGCATTGAAAATCTTAATTGAAATATACACTAAATATTATTATGCAAAGATGCATACATGCTTGAATTCAATATAGTATAGATGCTATATGTGCATTAATTCAATAATCTAAAGCTGTTCATTACTGACTAGCTATGCATTATTGTAAGGAAAACTATATAATTTGTTATGTTAAAAAGTAAAGTGTTTTGGAGCCTTCCTTCACCTCTTCTCAAGGCCTACTTATGATTCTTTGCTCAGGGACGGTTCCTTGTATGGCTGGGGGACCAAAATAGGTATTAAATGCAGGCATGCTGATTGTAAGACAAGCCTCCTACCCACTGCATATCTCCTTTCCCAGCAAACTCATTAATACTTATTTACATATACTATAATTGTTGCCTATATATATTATAGAGGATCAGAAGTACAAAATATAGAAAATTAAAAAAAAAACAGGAAAAAGTGAAGTATGGCTTATTTTGTGGATAGTTTAATAGAGACAGTGGATTTTTGTTTCTTGGTGTTAATTATCAAAATGTCAGAGAATTTGCACTTCTTTCCAACAAATGCCATTAATTTAAGGATTATTTTATTGCTAAAATAAAATTAACATCTTTCATATCCACTTGCAATTGGTGAGGAGACTGCTAATTTAAGCTTCCTTTTTTTGGAGGGCCACATCCAGTGATGCTCAGGGTTTACTCTTGGCTATGAGCTCAGAAACGCCCCTGGCGTGGAAGACTATAAGTGACTGGAAGATTCGAACTGTGGTCCTTCCTACATTAGTGTGTGCAAGGCAAATGCCCTACTGCTTGTGGCAGCCCCTAATTTAAGGTTCTTATTCCTCCATCTGCACTAATATTGCCCTACTAGTTATCTCTAAATCTTTTGTGAGACCAAGTCTGTGATAAAATTTATTACCCTAGGAAATTGATACATTTCATCTATCTCAGAAATAACCTAGGACTTTGCAGATATTTTTAAAATGTTTTATGGAGGCAGGTAAAATGAGCTGCTTGCTGCAGATGAAATGGAGAAATTAAGGCCTCTTCTCTCAATTAGATCATGGCTTACTTGTTCTCTCTTTGTTTTGGGAAGTAGACGTGGTCAGAGCTTCCTGCTTGTTCAGCATTCATGTATCACTCCTGGTGGTGCTCAGGATTGAACCTTGCTTAATCACATATTTAGCAAGAATCCTACCTATTATATTATCTCTCAAGCACAAGAGTATCCTTCAGCAAGTATCTTTAATAGATTGCAGTGAAGACATGCTTCTCTCCTAATCTCTACCTGTTTGGTTGCTTATTTGCAAAATACCTTAATCTATCTAATCTAGTTTTGCCCAGGTGTATATTCTGACCTGTAATTTTTTTTTTTTTTTTTTTGGTTTTTGGGCCACACCCAGTGACACTCAGGAGTTACTCCTGGCTATGCGCTCAGAAGTCGCCCCTGGCTGGCCTGGGGGACCATATGGGGCACAGGATTCGAGAATCCTGACCTGTAATTTTTATCCCAAGTATATATATCCTGACCTGTATTTTTTATCACTTTATCAATTTTTTGACTCTACCTACTAGTTCAGGGGTGGCAGACAAGTTCGACACAAAGAGCCAAAATTTTAAACTCTGAGAGTTAGAGAGCCACACCACGCAGTGACCTGCCAAAATGGATAATCACTCACACAAAAGCATATAATTTTAACAATTATATATGAAACACATATTGCATTTTGTCATTTTGAATGAGAATCAAAATCCTCCAGTGATGGTGAGGGTGTGCTGCGTTCTCCACACTAAGAACTAACGCAAGATGTGACCCAACATGTGACACACGGGTCCCCGTGCTCGCTGGCCGGTGCAGTTGTTTCCGAGGGGTAGGAGACAGGAGGATGCAGCCTGGGTGTGGGACTATGCGCTCGGAGATCTCTCCTCAGAGGTCCCTCCTCAGAAGCAGCAGAACAAAAGCCAAACTTGTCAGAGAGTCACAGTATACAAAATAATGAGAAGAGGCAAAGAGTCGCATTCATTTTGGTCGGGAGTCACAGGCAGCTCGAGAGCTGCGTATTAGCCACCCCTGTACTACTTATTGTACTTAATCTGTAATGCCCCTTAGGAGGAGATCTAGAGAGAAGATGATACCAAAACATGTTACTTGATTAAGTTTTATGGAACTAACTTTCTGATCAGTTGAAGAAACTAAGGGCAGCCAGCTGCAGAGTGCTACACATGCAAAATAAGGAAATTGAATCTGTCTTTTTGCAAATTACCAAAAAGTCAACATAAGATGACACTTAAGATGCAATTAGGTGAAATACAGAAAGCTCAGGGTCTGAACCAAAAAGATGTCTTCTGAGCTATCATTCCCTGACAAAAACAACAGATACAAAAAAAAAAAAGACTAAATAAGTTAAAAAGTTTCTATAGGGCCAGAGAAGTGAATGCAACCCACTTGGTTTGGAACCCCAGAACCTATTGTATTTCCTAAATGACCTCTGCGCAGAGTAAGAAACAGTTCTGAGTAAACCAGATGTGTTCCCAAAGCCCATAAATATAATAAAGGAGTAAATATAAACAACAGTTCTGTATTTTAATATAAATAAGAACTAAATAAAGAGAAACCTTATGATTAGAAAATATATATGCATAAGCATCAGATAAAAGATTAAGATTCAAAATAAACAAAACATTCACAAATATCAATATCATTTATTGCATTAACCACATTAAAAGTGGGAAACATAAATGAACAATTATTAGAAGACAGCTTCTTCTATCTTGGATAGGCCAGTAGGCTTATGGAAGAAATTAAAATGACAATTAGGAATTGTTTCACACTTATAAAGAACCTCTCAGATCAGAAAATTTAGTAACATCCTGTGCTGGCAAGGATATGGTAGAAAAAAAATTCTCATACACTGCTGGTAGAAATGTTGTCTAGTTAAGTGCCAAAGGCAAACTTTATGGAAATTCCTCAAAATAATCTAAGAATAAGTGTTACTATATTACCTAGTGATCGCACTGGTTAATATCTAAGCACAATTGCAAAAAAAGATTAAAAAAGATATGCATAATTGCATCCATTGCAACATTTAGCACAGTAGTTAGGAGATGGAGACAAGCCAGGTGTATAACCACAGGATAGTGGGTAATGAAGCTATGTTTGACCTACACAATGGTATATTACTCAGTCACAAAGAATAATGAGCTCATGAAATTTGCTGCAATACAAATGAAACAGGAAGATCTCATGGTAAGCAAAGCAAGTCAGAATGAATATGTCAAATACCAAATGTTTTCACTAATCTATGGTATGTGGAATAGCTTGTCTAAAGAATAGTAGGTAGGTAGCAAACATGAGCAAAACTCTGTCTCTGGTTACAGTTACTTAAGTCACTAGATCCAGTATCTATATCTTGTGAACATGGTATTCAAGCTACAACACTTAAATAAAAGAAAAATATATCTGTCAAGGAATCAGGTTGGGGGGTGGAGGGTAGGAGGAAATGTAGGGTAAGCAATAGAGAAATGGGGTCACTATATGTTGGTATTGGGGAAATTGTTTCTGAAAACCTATTGCAAAAAACTATGTATATCACAGTGTCAAAATAAAAGAAAAAAATTTGGTTATCGGATACATACAGTCTGGTCATGGTTCTATCAGCCTGTCATCTGCAGGTCACAATCTTGGCTTTTGGATGGACCAAAGGGTGACAAGTCTTCTGAATTTGTCTTATTGTTCTATGGTGGGGTAGGATAACCTTGTCTTAGGTCAGGTTGCTCCCATTTTCCTCGTTGTCAGCATATCCTATTAGAGCTGGCATTTGATGGTATTCCAGCAGTATTAAGGATGTCCCAGACAGGATTTGTTTCCTGTAGTTGTGAAAAACTGTGTCATTTCTATGTCTGGGATCCAGGGTTCAAGACTGGACAGATGATGTCTAATCACCTGGGGTCTAAGTTGGGTCCACATGACATATTTTCAGGGTGGGAGATGTCCCTGTATTGTAAATAAGTATGAGATCTCATCCCTAGTAGAAGAGAGCTCGTTTTTATACGTAAGATTTCCCCTTTTTTTAGTGTGTCTTTGCAGGGGGAAATGGTGCTACATTATATTGCTGGTGTGTTTGGGGGTGGAAAGAGAAGAAAAACAAAACAGGTCACACTCCCAAAAAATATAAGAAATAGAAATAAAAATATATGTGCTCACATAAGTATATAAAAATAATAAAATAACAATGTAATTGAAGGAACAAAATGATGGAATAGACTATCTTACTATTGGAGGGAAAGCAGGTAAAGAGATTCTGTGTACAGATCTATTACTTATGATGGAAGTATAGGTTATGGCCTGCACAACAACCATGATTTCCAGCTCCAAAGCTCTGTCTGGAACAACTGCAACAGAATGGGTCTTCTGGAAACTTCCTAGGATCAATGCAAAGACCAAAACCACCAACCACGGAAGACAGATTAAAATGACACTGAGGGAGCAGAACTTCTAGAACCACAAAGAAAGACTTCATCACAAGCTCCACACCTTGACTTGTGTAAATACCAAGATTTTTAGACACAGAGGTCATATTGTATCACCCAGGACTAAGCAAAAAGTCTCCCAAACACCATGAAAACACCAAGAGGAGAATAAATGAGCCTGTACGGAGTCTATAGTTAATCCCATGACAATATATGGAGAAAACTTGTATCTCTTAAGCCAAGGGAATTCCTCTTTGAATGACCCCAATATTTACTGTGTCTGTGCAGGAGGGGAAAAATAGCACAAAATAATTTTTCTCCCTTTTTTCAATATTTTTGATTTTTAATTTATTTTTTTATTTACCTAACTAGCTTTTGTCGATTTCTTTGTTTTGGTGTGGTTATTAAAGTTGCTGTCTCCAATACATATATATGAAATATATAATAATATATGTATATATATATATTCTTCCTTTCTCTTCTTTCTTTATGTGCTCTGCCATGTTTTTAATCTCAAGATCATGGCTTTTATGTGGTGCTTACCTTTATTGCTGGAAGGCTCACTGGATATTTTATTTTACTTGACACTCCTTTTTGGATTGCTGGAGTGATTCACTGATATCCCCTGCGTCTCTCAAACCGAGGATGAAAGTCCCTAGAAGGACCCCGTCCATTTTCGATGTATTTGATTTTTACACCAGTGTATTACTTTTCCCTTCTTCAAACAAAAGCATGTAACTTGATCTATCTAGTCCCGACCCCCAGATACAGGAGGAAATAAGGGAGCTATCAAGACCACACAGGTGTAAGACCACTAAGTAGCAAGTTAGGCCAGAGGAGACCACGTACTCTTGCAGGCCTGGGACTGAGGGAGGTAGATATGGGAGGTAGGATGGGAAGATGGGAACGGAGGTGTAGGGAGAACAATTCGGTGAAGGGAATCCCCGGGATAGTAAGTTAACATGTACCTAAAATATTATTGTCAACAAGAGCTTTCTTTACATGCAAAAATTAGGGTTGATGGGAGGGCAACTTTGGTGGTGGGAATTCCCCTAAATCAATATTAATTTGTACTTAAATATCACTGTGAAATATATGTAACCCACCTTGCTCAAAATAAAAGATATTATTAAAAAAAAGAGAAAAAATAAGAGAAGTGTTCAAATTGCCTTTCAATTCTAAATTACATTTTTAGTTTTGTTTAGTTTTAGTTTGGGGGCCACACCTGGCAGTTCTCAGGGCTTACTCCTGTCTTAGCGATCAGGGATCACTTGCAGAAGATTGGGGGACCTTCTGGTATTCTGATGATTGATTTCTACTCATTTGCATGCAATACAAACCCCCCTACCAGCTGTAATATTATTCCTGCCCCTGTATATAAAGTTTTCTTAGACACAAATAGCAATACACAATTTTTCTTTGTATTAACACACCAGAATCAACCCTTTTCCCCTTTGAAGTATTTTTAAATTTCTACAATAATAATGACATTGGCATATTTTAATAATAATATTTTAGTGCTTAGTTTCACATAATATATACGATTCCTTGATGTGTATTGAGAATATCATTTTACATTTATATAGTTTAAATATGCATATCAAATATTTAGTTTCCTCTAAACAAGTCCTTCTGTCACAAAATTAAATATATAACCATATATAATTTATCCTATTATTTCAAAATACTCTCACAAATCATTTAGCAATATTCAAGTAAAATATTAAAATTCTCAAGTTCAAATCTATTTGCAAAGAGTTTTTCTGTGTTAACTTCTAATTTAATAATAGCTAGATACAATTTTTATTGAAGAGAGTTAGATTATCATATTTCCCCATATTTTCTTAGTAGAATAAAACAATTCAATGTTACCCTTTTTCAGACTGAAAAGAGTGAACTATTATTTTGTGCTTTTATTGTTGTTGTTTAAGATGCAATTAATAACTTTTTTAAATAATAAACTCTAATAAAATAGTTTACCAATATTTTCCATCAATTTCAATAGATTGCTTTATGTTTTTGAAAATCAAGTTGAAAAATCTCTTTAACTTAGTTAATATCATAATTAATATCATGTGTTTAAACATTGCATTTCTTCCCAGATGATATTAATGACTTTTGTATTTAAAGATTAAAAAATACCTTCTGAAAAAATAACCAAACTAGAAGAAGGGATAAATTTTGTTATGTTTGTTTTCATTATCTCTGAATAATAATGTATGCTGCAAATAAATTAAAAATAAAGTGGTAAATACTTAAAATGCAGAAAAGGCCTAGGAATTTGCAGGTATTTTTAAAATATTTTATGGAGGCAGCTAAAATGAGTTGCTTGCAGCAGATGATATGGAAAAATTAAGGCCTCTTCTCTCAATTGGATAATGGCTTTTGTTTGTTTGTTTTTGTTTACTTTGTCTTTGGAAGTAGCAGTGCTCAGGAATTCCTGCTGGCTCAGCATTCCTGTATCACTCCTGAGGGTACTCAGGATTGAACCTTGTTTGACCACGTATTTAGCAAGATTCCTTCCTATTATATTATCGCTCAAGCTCCAGAATAATACATCTTAAAGGTTGAAAGCAAATTAGTTAATAGGGAATAGAAATTTAAGTACAGTGGTTTTGATATTTGTATTGCTGAGGAGGCAGTCAGCATGTATCCTGCAAGTATCTTTAATAGGTTGCATTGAAGACATGGTTCTCTTCTATTCTCTACCTGCTTGGCTGCATATTTGCAAACCACCTTAGTCTATCTGATCTGGTTTTAACCAGGGTGTCTATTCTGACCTTTAATTTTTTATCAAATTATACATATTTCCATTCAACAATTTTTGACTCTATCTACTAGTTGCTGTACTTAATATTTAAATTAATGCCCCTCAGGAGGAGATCAGAGGGAAGATGATACCAAGCCATGTTACTTGATTCTATTATGGAACAAACTTTCTGGTCAGTTGAAACTAAGTAATGCAAAATAAGGAGATTGAATCTGTCTTTTTGCATATTACCAAAAAGTCAACATAAGATCACACTTAAGATACACTGAAGTGGGGGCCAGAGTGGTGATTCAGAGCCCAAAGGCATCTCTCTTGCCTATGCTAGCCTAGGGACGGACCACGGTTCGATCCCCGGGCGCTCCATATGGTCCCTCAAACCAGGAGCGATTTCTGAGCGCATAGCCAGGAGTAACCCCTGAGCATCACCAGATGTTGCCCCACCAAAAAAAAGCAAACAAACAAAACAAAAAGATACACTGAGGTAAAATATCTAATGCTCCAGGATCTGGATCAAAAAAAAAAAAAAGAAAAATGAAACTAAATTTAAAAAGTTTCTATAGGGGGGCCAGAGCAATGGCACAGCGGTAGGGCATTTGCCTTGCATGAGGCTGACGCAGGATCATCCGTGGTTGGATCCCCTAGCATCCCATCTAGTCCTCTAACCCAGGAGTCATTTCTGAGCACAGAGCCAGGAGTAACCCTGAATGACAATGGGTGTGTCCCCAACCAAAGAAAAGTTTATATAGGACTAGAGCAGTTCATGCAACCCACCTGGTTTGGAACCCCAGAACCCTATAGAATCTCCTAAATGATCCCTGAAAAGAGTTAGTAGTTCTAAGCAAACCGGGTGTGTTCCCAAAGCCCAAAATTATAGTAATTAAGTAAATAAAACATGTTTGCATTTCAAAATAAGTAGGAACTAAATAAAGAGAAACCTTATTGACTAGAAAAAAATATGTTCATGCATGACATAAAATAAAGGATTAAGATCGAAGATGCACAAAGCAGTCACAAATACCAATAATAGTAAATGTAATAACCACATTAAAGTAGGAAAGATAGGGGTCGGAGCGGTAGCACAGGGCATAAGTCATCTGCCTTGCACACCTTGCACGTGCTAGCCTAGGACAGACCTTGGCTCCATCCCCTGGCATCCCATATGGTCCCCCAAGCCAGGAGCGATTTCTGAGCATGCAGTCAGGAGCATCACAGGGTGTGATCCCCGTCCCCCAAAAAAAACAAAAATAAGTGGAAAGATAAATGAATAATTACTAGGAGACAGATTCTTCTCTCTTGCATAGGCCAGTAGGCTTAAGAAATAAATTAAAGTTAAATGACAATTAGGAATTTATTCACACCCAGAAAGAACCTCTCACATCAGAAAATATAGTAACATCTTGTGGTGGCAGGGATGTGGTAGAAAAGAAGTTGTCTTGCACTACCAGTAGAAATGTTATCTAGTTAAGCCCAAATGCAAACTTTATGGAAATCCCTCTAAATAATTTAACAATAAGTGTTACCATATGACCCAATGATGGAACCACTTGATATCTAAGCTCTACTGCAAAAAATTTATTTGAAAAGATATATGCATACTTTATTCATTGCAAAACTTAGTGCATTAGGTAGGAGATGGAAACAAGTCAGGTGTCCAACCACAGAATAATGGATAATGAAGTTATGTTGGACTTACACAATGGTATATTACTCATTGCAAATAACAATAACTCATGAAATTTGCTGCTATATAAATAAAACAGGACGATCTCATGGTACAGGATGATCTCATGGTAAGTGAAGCAAATCAGAATGAAAATGTCCAATACCAAATGTTCTCATTAATCTATATGAGGAATACCTTGTCTAAAGAACAGTAGATAGGTAGCAAACATAAGCAAAACACTGTCTCTGGTTACAGTTACATAAAACCACTAGATCCAATATCTTATATATCTTGTGAACATGGAATCTATGCTACAATACTTAAAAAATGTATCTGTCAAGGAAGTAGGTTGGGAGGTAGAGAGTAGGTGGAAATCTAGGGTAAATTGTGGTGAAATGGGGACACCGTATGATATATTGGGAATACTGTATGTCTGAAAGCCTATTGTAAACAACTATGTTAGTCATAGTATCAAAATAAAAGAAAGAAATAAGAACGTTCAAATTTCCCTTCAACTCTGAACTACTTATTTAGTTTAGTTTAGTTTTAGTTTTGGGGTCACACCTGGCAGTTCTCAAGCCTTACTCCTGGCTCCGTGCTCAGGGTTCACTTCAAGCAGATTGGTGGCCTTCTGGTATGCTGATGATTGAATTCTGCTCATTTTTATGCAGTGCAAACTCCCCTACCACATGTACTATTTGTTCCTGCCCCCACAACTAAAGTTTTCTTAGACACAAATAGCAATACACAATTTTTTCTACATATTTAATCACCAGAATCAAGTCTTTTCCCCTTTAAAGTATTCTTAAATTTATGTAACAATAATGACATTGTAAACTTTTATTTATTTATTTTTCCTTTTTGGGTCACACCCAAAGGCACTTGGGTTACTCCTGGCTCTGTGCTCAGAAGTTGCTCCTGGCAGACACTGGGGACCGTATGGAATGCCAAGATTCCAACCACTATCTATTTGAATCAGCTGGATGCAAGGCAAAAGACCTACTGCTGTGCTCTCAGGCCCATGGAAACGTTTACAAATAATATTTTAGAGCTTAATTTCACATAACATATATGCATCCTTTGATGTGTATTGAGAAAATCATTTTATATGCATATAGTTTAAATATATATAAAATATTTACTTTGTTCTAAATATGTACTTATGTCACAAAACTAAATATATAACCAGATAAAATGTATTCTATTATTTCAAAATACTACTCTCACAAATCATTAGCAATATTCAAACAATATATTAAAATACTCAAGGTCAAATCTACCTGGGGAGATTACTTCTATTTTATTAATAGCAAGATACAATTTTTATAGAAGAGACTAGACTTGCATATGTCCCATATTTTCTTAGTACAACAAAACAATTCAATTTAATTGACATTTTTCCAGATTAAAAAGAGCGAACTATTATTTTGTGCTCTTTTTGTTGTTTTAAGACACAATTAATATCCTCTTTGAATAATAATATCTAGGGAAATAGTTTACCTATATGTACCATTAATTTCAATAGATTTCCTTATGTTTATGTTGAATCAAATGAGAAAATATCTTTAACTTAGTTAAACTCATAGCCTGTTAAATTCATTTATTTAAACATTGCATGTCTTCCTAGATTTTAATATTTAATATGACATTGATAGTAAATATTGAGAAATACTTTCTGAAAATTTAACCAAACTAGAAGAGGTAAATGTTATGTTTGTTCTTATTATCTCTGAGTAATAAGATATAGTGCAAATGAATTTAATTAAAGTGGTAAAGAGTTAAAAATGCATATATTTACTTTAAATTCTACTAAGAAAATAATGATTTTAACAATAACTAACAACTAAATAATGTTTGAGATAATCATTATCACTCAGCATAGGTAGGTCCTATATTCAACTGTATAACAACAAAGCAAAAATAAAATGTTAGATTTCAAAGTGGCTGGTAAGTAAAATTATAAATTTAAGCTATAAATTCAGAACTTAAGGACAATGGATAAATATAAATAATATTATTAGATAACCTTTACTTTATTTTTGAGAACTAAAATACCAATTATGCTATATTTAATTCTTCTATAAATATATCTGTCATATACAATCTAATATACATTTTACATACAAATGAGTCTATTTCTTTTCTTTATAAAATTGCATAGCTTGTTCCTTATGATGTATTAATGAAAAATGACCAGAAAATAACTATTATTTTGCATCATATGTAATCAAACATTTTCAATCTTTTGTTTGTTTGTTTTGGTTCTGGTTTTGATTTTGGGGCCATACTCGGTGTCGCTCAGGGGTTATTCTTGGCTATGTGCTCAGAAATTGCTCCTAATTTGTGGGACCATATGGGATGCTGAGGGATCAAACCATGGTATGTCCTAGGTTAGCACGGGCAAAGCAGATGTCTTACTGCTTGCACCACCATTTAGGCTCCAAACATTTTTAATCTTACTGTATTATTTGTTCAGCAAAACTTTTGAGAATATAAAAATGTGAAATTATGATAAAATTAGAAACTTCTGTATCTGCTCTATTATATCAGAGTCCACAGATAATTAGTGAAACTGTATTCAAATTATTTTAATGTAATAGAGAAAATGTGATTTGACAGAAATATTAAGGTGAAATGAATTTAAAATGTTATGTTGAAATCAAGGCATAGCATATTGTCATAAACTGGCAAATAATAACTGGTGACAAAATAAACTTATTCAGATAGCTGTAAGATATTTATGAAAAAATAATATTTTAAAAATACTGAGACATAGAAGCGGTGAGATAGCATGGAGGTAAGGCATCTGCCTTTCATGCAGAAGGTCATTTGTTCGAACCTCGGCATCCCATATGGTATCCCGAGCCTGCCAGGAGTGATTTCTGAGTATGGAGACAGAAGTAACCCCTGAGCACTACCGGTGTGACCCCAAAAAAGCAAAAAAAAAAAATGCTGTGACATAAAGAATATCATCATTACCTAGAGCAGTAACAAACAAAAATAAATATATTTGCACATACTTAGTTCAAATTAAAATGATAATTCTATAAGTATTTTATTATTTTATATTTTAAAAAGGGTAAACTTCAAGTTTATCAGCTTGTAATTAGCTCTTGGATAACTGGATTTCTTATTACCTTCCCTTCATTGGTTTTCTTTTCTTTTCTTCTTTCTTTCTTTCTTTCTTTCTTTCTTTCTTTCTTTCTTTCTTTCTTTCTTTCTTT
>PVKC010004706.1:0-35009 GCA_004027635.1 Crocidura indochinensis
TTACTGCCACATTTCTATCTCAATACCATGGCCTAAATATGTTTTTTCTTTTTTTTTTTTTACTGGAATGCTCACTGGGTATTTCATCTGACGATTCTTTATGTATGGTTTCTATGCCACCTTCATCCCCCCTCCCCTCTCAAACCAATAATGAAAGCCTCTGGAAGGACTACACCCATTCTTGGAGTATATGACCCCCCCTCTTTTTTATTTACTTATTTTTATTTATCCGTTTTTTTTCTTTATCTTCTATTTTTTTCTTCTTTCTCAAACAAATCCACATGACTTATACTGACTAGTCCCCCTTCCCAATCAGGGGGGGAAAGGGCGGTAACCAAGACCAAACATGTGTAAGACCACCAAGTAGCAAATTAGACGCAGAGGAGACCACTTGCTTTAGCAATCCCGGGGGGGGGTGGTAGGGGAGAGGATATGGGAACTAGGATTGGAACTTAGGTGGACTGAGGACTTTTTGGTGATGGGAGTTCCCCTGATTTTATGTTTATTTGTACCTAAAATATGATTCCCAACGTTATGTAACCCAACATGTTTAAAAATAAAAATTATATTAAAAATATTTTTTCTTTCCATATGTTACAGAGACTTGCTTGTAAATTCTTTTACTAGTGACATAATTTTAGTTATTATTTAAATGAATCATACACATGCACACATATTTTATTAACAAATATTTATGTCATAAAAACTTATTAACATTTAGGTAAAATCATTTTTGTAAATTTATAGTAGTCATAATTTTATCAACTTGACTATATCATATAGATGACACTCAAGTCTTCTAAAATTAAAATAATTTGGACATCAATTCAAACTCAAATGCATCTAACACCAAACAATATGTTTCCTTTGATTTAAGAACTTTGTTTTATTATGTTTTAATTTATTTTTACTTTATTTAATTCATAATTTTCCTCAACTCACCATGAGATAAAGTTACAAAGTTGTTCATTATTGAATTTCAGTCATACAATGTCCAAGATCCTTCACCAGTGCACATTTTCCACCACCAATGTCTCCAGTTTCTCTCTAGCCCCTCCCATTCAAATCTATACTTGCTTTTTTGGCAGTCAGTTTTCTTCTCTTTCTCTATTTTCATTTTTTAAGCACTGTGGTTTGCAATATTTTTACTAAAGGGTTATCATACATATAATTTTACCTGGCTCAGATACAACCCATATTCACCACCATCATCCCCCAGGTTGCTAGAGTAAGTGGTTCCCTCTATGTCTAGCAAACTATTAGTGATCAGTACCTGTTTGGTACTGGTACCCTCCTTTTGTCCCCCTCTATTTGAGAGATGGATCTAGATAGTTCAAGTTATGTGATTTTGCTTGAAGGAAAGAAAAGCAATAGAATGGTGGTAAAAATAAATAAATAAAGTAAAATAATAAATAATAAAAATAAATTAAAAATTAAAAAATTAAAAAAACAAATGAGCTGAAAATGGGCAGAAACCTTCTAAGGGCTTTCAACCTCAGTTTGAGAGAGGACAGGGAAAAGGTAACTGAAACACCATAACAGTAAAGAAAGCAATATCAAATAAAATATCCAGTGAGCACTACAGCAATAAAGACAAGCACCACAAATAGTCTCAATCCTGAAATCACACCATGCCAGAGTGCAAAAAAGAAGAGAAAGATAAAAATAAAGCAAAATAAAATAAAATTGGAAACATCAACTTCAATATCTACACCAAATAAAGAAGTCAAAAAATTCAATCAATCACTATATATATATATACATATATATATGGATAAAAGAATTATTTTGAGCTTTCCCCCCCCTGCATAGGCACAGTAACTATTGGGGGCATTATAGAGGGAATTCCCTTGGCTTAGGAGATACAGGGTTTCTCCCCCACTGAAGTATACTGTCAAGGGATTAACTATAGACTTCTTGTATGTTAATTTACTATCCCCTCAGTGCTTTGTGGTGTATGGAAGACTTCTGCTTCGTCATGGATGGTAAAATCAGACCTCTGTATCTAGAGATCTTGGTATCTGTACAGCTCAAGGAATGGAGCTTATGATGAAGTCTTTCTTTGTGGTTCTAGCAGTTCTGCTTCTTCAGTGTAGTTTTTCATCCATCTTCTGTAGTTGGTGGTCTTGGTCAATATGCTGCTCCTAGAATGGAGCCTGGGATAGTCTTTTGTTATGTTTCCAGAAGACCCGTTCAGTTGCGATTGTCTCAGTCTGACCTCTGGAATTGGAGATCTTGTTTGTTGAACAATTGTAGACCAAAATCCAGGCTAGAGCTTTTTGTTGTTGTTGCTGTTGCTGTTGTTGGTCCCGGGATGCATACTGTCCAGTCCTGGTTGTAACAACCAGTCATCTGTAGATAGCAATTTTGGCTTTTGCACAGATCAATGGGTGACATGTCTTCTGATTTTGTCTTATCGTTTGCTGGTGAGGAAGGACAACTTGCTCTTAGATCAAGTTGTTCCCATTTCCTCGTTGTCAGGTTATCAATTTAGAACTGTCCAATGTTGGTGTCAGAGCAGCATTATGGATGCCCTGGAAAGGATTTGGTTCCTGGAGTTGTTGTGGAGAACTCTGTCATTTCTATGTCTGGGATCCAGGAGTCAAGGTTGGACGGTTGGTGCCTAATTTCCTGGGGTCTAAGTTGGTTCCACATGACATGCGTTCAAGGTGGGAGATGCCCCTGTGTTGTAAAAAAGTATGAGTTCTTACCCCTAGTAGATAAGAGCTTGTTTTTTACACGTAAAATTTCTTCTTTTTTAAATATGCCTTTACAGAAAGAAGTGGTGCTACATTATATTGCTGGTGGATTTGGGGGTAAAGAGAGAAGAAAACAGACACACTACAAAGCTAAAAATATATATGCTCATACATATCTAAAGAAAAAAGTTTCTTTTATAAAAGATTAAATAAAAGATGTAATTAAAGGAATAAAGTGGGGCCAGAGAGATAGCATGGAGGCAGAAGGATGGTGGCTCAAATCCCAGCATCCCACATGGTCCCCTGTTCCCACCAGGGGCAACCTCCAAGCATAGAGCCAGGAGAACCCTCCGAGCACCGCCAGGTGTGACGCAAAAGAAGCAAAAACAAATCAAATCAAAAAACAAAACAAATAAAAACAAAACAAACAAACAAGAAAAAAATAAAGAAAAAGGGAGAAAGTGATACAGGAGATTGCATATGGGGAAAAACAGGATAAGAGTTGATGTTATATAGGTCTTATCTTTATGATGAAAGTATAGGCTTCCCCCCACTCTCTTTTGAGATTTCCTTGTGGGGTGTGGGCTCCAGGCAGGGAGGTCTTGGGTAGAGTTCTTGCAGTGGGGGTTCTTTTGGAGCTAAGTCGGTACCAAACCACAGTCCACATTAGGGAGAGGTGATTAGGAGTGCCACAATGCATGAGTCAGTCGGGGTGTTGGTTGTATTTTCTTACCGGGAACAATGTGTGAGTTTGAGTTGGTGTCTCTTCACTTGGGTACTGGGTACTGGTTCGTTGGGGTAGGAGGTTGGTCTTGATGCCTAATAGATTAAGAACTGAGGGTGAAGAGTTTTTATATGGTGGAGATATTGGGGATGGGAATGAGGGGTGAAGGGATAGTCAGATTTCTGAAGGGGGAGAAGGAATAGAACATGGGAGAGTTTATATAAGGTATAGGTATTGATTTTTTGTGATTTAGGTTTGTCCTTTAAGGAGGATTTCTATCTCTGTGTGCTCCTGCCCACATATAAACATATAGCAGTTGGCTTAGGTATATATTAATGAAGAGAGGTGTGGAGGGCAAGAGATGCACTGAGTACAGAAAGATAGGTAAGTATAGTACTTTAAGGAAAAGAAATTAATAGATCAACTTTTGGATATGTATAGGTTTCATGTCTTGAGTACTAACCATTGTGTTAGTGAGGTCTCTCTATATAGGTGTTATCCTTTGTAGTATTGTCCGCAGAAACCTATATATCAGCTTTCCTTTCCTATAGAGAAGGTAACCGTGTGGTTTTTATTTGACATGGATTCAATTGATACTAATGAGGAGGAGCAGGTAGAAGAAGAGGGAGACAAGAAGAGAGAAAAGGGAAAACAAAACAGAACAAAACAAACCAATAATCAAACAACAACAACAACAAAACTACCAAGTAATGAGAAGAGAGGATAAAAGAGCAAGAGCATGTTGTTCTGCTTGAATGTGTTCGATGCTTAGGCCCTGTAGTATAAATCTGTAGGTCATGGTTGTTTTTTGGTGGTCTGGCTGGTCATATGCTTCAGGTCCTAAAATAAGGCATAATCTAGAGATAAAGGGTATGTTAAAGAGTTTTTCCAGACATTTTCATGATGCAAGCTGAGTATGGTGCCTCGTGGGACTGAGCACCGAGGTGTCACCTAAGGATGTTCACCCTTTGTATCCAGGAACCCCTATGGACAGAAAAACTGAGAGGTTATTTTAAATGTGGTAAGGTTAAGGCATTCAAACAAATTGTATTGAAATATTTCCGCTGGAATCATTAATTTCCCATCATAATCTTTACCTGTAATCCTGTATAAGAACCAAAGTAAATTATTATGGGCCTTTGTAGTAGAAGGCTAATTACATACCTGTTCTCTCTACGCTGCTGTTTCTGCTGTTGCTGGTTTCTTTATGATATAATGTGTAGTTGGGCTTTGTGTTGTTTCTCTTCCCATTGTTTTGGACTCTATTCCCCAGTATATGGTGATTATTACAGTGTTTGAGGTTTCTATCCTGTTTCACCCTGATGTTTGATCGTGGGGTATTGGTTGCATATCTGGTGTATATTCTAGGTACTTCAGAATAATGCTATCTTCTGTGTTTATCTTTCATCTTCTGGCTTACTTTGTTTAGCATAATATTTTCTAAGTCCATCCATATTGCTGCAAAGTCTATGGTTGTATCATTTCTAACCTCCATATAGTATTCCATTGTGTATAGATACCACATCTTCATGATCCATTCATCTGTTATTGGACATCAAGGTTAGTTCCAAGACTTGGCTATTATACTGAGTACTGTGAAAATAGTGAGGGACACACATACTTTGGGATGAATGTCCTTCAGACTTGGGGCTAGATACCTAGGAGAGCAATTGCTGGGTCAAATGGCAGCTCAATTCTGAGTTCTTGAGCACTCTCCAGGCTGTTCTTTAAAGGGGTTGGACAAGGGGACGGTTTTCCAGTTGTACCAACACCATTTGTTTAAGAGACTTTCTTTGTTCCATTTCAAGTTCTTGGTTCTATTGTCAAATATTAGTTGACTGTATAACTGGATATTTATGCCTGGAAATTCTGTTCTACCCACTGGTCTGAGGTTCTGTTTTTGTTCCAGTAACCACTGAGCGCTCTCAGGTGTGACCCAAAAAAACAAAAACAAAAAAAAAAAGTGAAATGTAACTATTATGCGAGGCTTTTAAAAAAGGTTGACACCAACTTTTGGACTAAGCAAATGGGTGTGATAATTAGGTAGTAGCAAAAATGACACAGTGAAACACTACTAGAAAAAAATCAAATCTGAAAACTGAAATGAGGACTATTTGACCTGCATATGCTTAGCTGGAACCACTCAGAGATTTGATCACTGTGGCTCAAGGTTTATGCAGCTTTAGTCACTGTGTTAAATTTGAGATGAATTTTTATTTTACAAACATCTTGTCAAATCAATTTTATTCATAAAATTTTAGTGAATCAATATCTTTTTATTCCCCCTGTGCCTAGAGTTGTGGAGTTAGATACAATATTTTCACCTGCTCAGTGGGAGCAATACAATTGCTGTGATTATGTAATTAATTAATTTCTTAGGTAAAAAACTCAGATTAGATACAATTCTGATTGTTTCAGCAAGCTTCTGGATCAAAAAATGCAATTTAAATAAAAACTGCCCAAAGTATTCTCCTTTAATTATAATAAACAACTAATTTAGATTGAGATTAAGACCAAAGGTGGAATAGTGCACACATTAATTCAGTTTTTTATACTTCGGTAAAAATCTCATTATTTTTCCTGATACCTTGATTGGCACTTCATAAAGATAAGAAGAAAAACTGAAGTCAGTGTAAACACTTTAAAGGAAGCTTTTATTCCTCAGATTCATTTTTTATACTCAAAACAGCAGTAATTATATATTCCTACTTTTCTCTCCATCTGATCTGAGAAGATATATGGAATGTTTGAAAGAAAAATGATAAGGCTAATCATTTAAACTTAGAATTTTTTCACTATTTTTGACCTATTTTAAAAACAAGGGAGTCAGAGAGATAGTACAATGGGTAGGGCACTTGCCTTGCATATAGCTAACCTGGGTTCAGTCCGTAGTATCACATATAGTCTGCGGAGCCACACCAGGAATGATCTCCAAGTATAGAATAAGGAGTAAGCCAAGAATAATACTGTATGTGATTAAAAATCAAAATAAAAAAACAACCCTCCCAAATAAAAATAACAAGGACTAGAGAGGCAAGTGATGCTGATGCTAGTACAAGAATTGAGGTGTGTGCCTTGTGTGCACCCAATCCAGGTTCAGTTGCTGATGCTACATAGTACAAGCATTGCTAGATGTAGTTCTGGAGCCCTCCTTCTCCCACATAGCAGCCCAGTTTCCCTTGGACTCTAGGACTGAACTACCTGCCCAGTTGATAAAGTATTAGTAAGAATAACTTCTGGACTCCCTGATTATTCATTGGGAGAAATATTTCAGTCATATAAATATAAATATAATATTTCAGTCATATAAATATTTCAGTCATATAAAGAACACCCCCCCTTCACCCATGCAACATTCCCTTTGCCAGTGTCCCCCATTTCCTTCCTCCTTTCCACCTGTATTTGAGACAGGCATTCTATTTCTCTCACTCATTAAGATTGTTATGACAGTTGTTAGTGTAGTTATTTCCCTAACTTCACCACTACTCTTTGTGGTGAGCTTCATATTGTGAGCCAGTCCTTCCAGTCCTCATCTCTATTGTCTGTGGGCATTGTTACAATAATGTTTTTGATTTTTCTATTTTTCTATAGATGATAAGACTATTCTATGTATATCTCTCTCAAATTTTTATCTTTTAAATTAAAATTTTAATGGTTTGAAATCAAAATAAAAAAAAACAAAATTTCCTTTAATGTACTATTAATTGCTGCTTTTAATGTTCTCTTTTGACCTTTTTCACAATATTAACCTAATGGGCTGGCCTCAGAGGGAAGTTTTTGCCCATCCCCAAGGGCAAAGTAATTATAAAACTTCCTCTTCTCTCTTTAAGATTAGAGATCCCTGAAGAGAGTTCATATTGCCAGTGAGATTTAATAGCTACATTATTAAAAGGAGAGCACCCATGATCAGCAGCCAGCTCAGAACAGAGCCAGAATTCAGAGACAGGATCCAGAGGCAAGTATACTACTGGCCACTCTTCATAAGGGGCCTGGCAGAAAAGGAACAAGGATGTTTTCTCTCTCTATCCCTTTCTCTCTCTCTTTCTCTCTCACTCTCGCTCTTGTATTCTCTCTCTCTTTCTCACATACATTTTGTTTGAGGAAAATCACTCCGACAATGTTCAGGGCTCTGAATATTTCAGAGTCATCACAGGATGGCACTTCAGCAGTGATGTGGGGATCAAGGACAAAAATTGTAAATGTTTTGAGTTCATCCACCTGAACTGAGAGCAGCCACACGCTTTATAGATCTGAGCTCCAGTACAGAATTCCACTGGGTTAGTCCTTTAAGAAGTATGATAATGGCCATCCAGTAGGGGATAAACATCTATTTTCTCAACAATATTTTAAAGAATAATGTGTTCATAACCAAAAAAGTTTTCATTTTGGGGCTGGAGTGGTAGCACAGGTAGGGCATTTACCTTGCATGCTGCTGATCCAGGACAGACACAGGTTCAATCCTCAGCTTCCCATATGGTCCCCCAAGCCAGAGACTGTTTCTGAGTGCAAAACCAGGAATAATTCCTGAGTGTAGCCAGGTGTGGCCCTAAAAACAAAACAAAGCAAACAAACAAACAAAAAACGATTTCCAGTCAAACAAATCTTAGTGGAACATTTTCTGGTGCCAGAAAATGGCAAAGATTGAATTCACTTTATTATTTATTTATTTATTTATTTTTATTTATGTCACACCCAGCAGCGCTCATGGACTATTCCTGGCTCTATGCTCAGAAATCGCTCTCTGCAGGCTCGGGGGACCATATGGAATGCCAGGATTCGAACCACCATCCTTCTGCATGCAAGGCAAATGCCCTAATGCTGTGCTATTTCTTTAGCCCCAAATTCACTTTATTTGTATAATTAGAAATAATTCAACAAATGTTAAGGTAGATGATGAGAGCTTAAGAGTAATGCCAAATGAAAATAAAGGCAAATACATTTAACAATCAAGTACATTTGAATCTCAGCACTTTCTAAATCTGAAAGGGATACATTTCTGAAGATTCACATAGAGCTCAGAATATTTCAGAGTCATCACAGGATGGCACTTCAGCAGTGATGTGGGGATCAAGGACAAAAATTGTAAATGTTTTGAGTTCATCCACCTGAACTGAGAGCAGCCACACGCTTTATAGATCTGAGCTCCAGTACAGAATTCCACTGGATTAGTCCTTTAAGAAGTATGATAATGGCCATCCAGTAGGGGATAAATAATAGATTTTAGATACCAACAGACCAACATCTGAATTTCCAAGAGAAAGAAAGATGCTGGATTGGAGCAATACTGCAGTAGGTAGGGCACTTGCCTTGAATACCACTGATCTAAATTTGAGAGTTTGATCCCTGACACCCATATATGATATTTTGAGCACTGCCAGGAGTGATTCCTGAGTTCAGACCCAGAAGTTAGCCCTGAACATTGTCGGAGTGATTTTCCTCAAACAAAATGTATGCGAGAAAGAGAGAGAGAGAATACAAGAGCAAGAGTGAGAGAGAAAGAGAGAGAGAAAGGGATAGAGAGAGAAAACATCCAGTTCTATTGGAAACAGGTTAGAAGTGGCCCTGCTCCATCTAGTTTTGATTCCTCATTATGGGTCTGATCACTAATCCTGCTGAATTCTAGCCATATGCATGGTGAAACTGCATCCAGGCTTCCTTCTGTACTTTCTCTAGTTCAAGGAAAACTTCTTCAAATCCTCCCTTCAAATACTTTGATGTAGGATTGTAGATATAAACCAGCATTTTCTGGACTCAGATATGCTCTCCTCCAGGATGCAATGAAAAGAAGAAAAAAAAAGCCCACTCCCAAGTTAGGCACCATTTATGTGTTATCTGATGGTTATTTTCTCCTTGGCAGTTGGATATCAGAACCTTGCCTAGCTTGTGCAGGTCACTTCAGAATTCTGTGATTACTAATTTTGTAGGAAGATACTACCTGGAATAAGTCACTTTCATGAGAGGGATCTACTTGAGGAAACAAAGAGGCCAACATTAAAAACAAGATGGTAGGATGGAGGTAGAGTATAGTTCATTTGCTTGCATATGAGATGCCCAATTTGGTCTTTAGCACTGCGCATGGTCTCCAGAGCACCACCAGAAGTGATCTCTGAAAACAGAGCCAGGAGTAAGCTCTGGACACTGTCAAAAGACTCCCAAATTAAAGCAAATATTATTTTGTTTTTTGGCCACACCTTGCAGTGGTCAGGGGTTATTCCTGGCTCTTAGTTCAGGAATAGCTCTTGGCAGGCTCAGGGGACCAAATGGGATGCTGGGAATTGAACCCAAGTCTGTTCCAAGTTGGCCGCCTTCAAGGCAAATGCCCTACCATTGTGCTTTCACTCTGGCCCCCCAAATAAAAATCTTTTAATTAAAATAAGCAGAGGAAGGTTAATCTTTGTTACTTGAAGTTGTCTTAGAGTTTTGTCTACTGTCTAGCATCTACCCCACACCTTTGTTTACTTCTCATAGATTTTCTATGTATAAAACAACAGTGTGAGGGCAGAAAACCTCTTCACATATCTACCTCAAAATAAAAATAAACACAAAAAAGAACAGAATTTCTACAATCATCATTAAACACAGGGGTCAGGCCAATGATGCATTTTTATTAAAAAAGTCAAACAACCATTAATTAATGTGGAGCAAAGAAAGGTTGCTTAAGTGGATATTTCAAATGGAATCAAAGTGAATTTCTTGATCAGACAGAATATTTTTAGACAAGAACTAAATTGATATCAGCTACTTACAGTTTGGGGAGTTGTAAATTAGCTCCATGGTACAAGTCTTTCTCACAGGGGCAGCTAATATAGAGGTACTTTCCCTCTAATAGGATCCCACTAACCTATGTAGCTTATTACAGAGTCCTAAAATTTGCCTTCCAAAAATACCTAGAAATTTCTGCATAACCTGTTTTCCAAAATAGCAATTTTTAAAAAGAAGTGATTTTTCTGAAAGAAAAAGCTGCTTAGGCCTAATTGTACCACTGTATTGTATGGTTTTCCTGTAGCAGTTGAAGAGTGTACTAAATCATTAGTAAATACTCATGAACGTATTTGTTTAATATCTAATTATACTACTATTGTGTCTATTTTGTTATCAGATTCATTAATATGGCAGACAGGTATTTATTATTATAATAAATAATGTCATCATCATCAACATTTTAGTTGTGAAAATGCCAGAAATCAAACCCAGGGCATCATGCAAGGCAAATACCCAAGATCTCACTCATGTATTTGAACAGAAACATGTCAGAAGGCTGGGATGGAGGCAAGGAGTTGGAAGGCAGCACTAAAATTGATCGGAGAAAGAGGGGTTTTCAAATCCCAGCAGTGAATTAAATTACTTAAATGCTCTGAAGAACACAGTTTAAGTGACTGTGAGTGGAGAAGTTAATGTGAAGGAGGGAACAATATGGATCATATGGACACACATAGCTCCAGAACCTAATGATTCACCTAATGATGATGGTGTAGGAAAAAATAGGAACTAGAATTCTAGATTTCCTGACATTTCCTGATCTAAGGTCAATGTGACCTCACTGGTGACCTTACTTTGACAAGCTTGGAGACTTTTTGGTGTTACCAAGATAAAATCCTTTAAGATCCATAGAAGTAGACTATTTTTTCTCTGCTGGAGAGTTTTAAAGAATGCATGACTTCTCTTGGTGAGCATAAAATCTTGATAGTTTCTCTTACAAGTTAAAAGAAGTGTGGATTTCAACTCAAAAATAGATGGAACTTTATCAGAAGGAAGAACACTGAAATTTTACTTTGGTAAAAGACAACTATGACTATTTTTCCAGATGAGGGTAGATATGATCATTTTCCTTACATGCTCATTGACATTTGCCAGACAGTGAAATATTTTAGGGGTCAAAATCCTTCATTTCAGTCTACTCAATTTACTTCACTGGTACTAAAAGAGATTTTTTTTTTGGCCAGGGCTGTGGCTGATTCAGGAGTAGAGCACTCACTGCCTTATATAGATACAGTATGCTGAGTTCTATGCTTAGCACCAATAACTCAAAAAAAAAACCCTAAAACAAAAAAGAAAGCTATTACCTGCATTTCAGCTGCTGTGCAGGGGATAAGGTTCTAAGTGTAGAGATCAACACCAGTAAAGTATAGAGACCCATTGCCTATGTTTTCTTCTGGAAGCTTAATTGTTTCAGGTCTCATGTTCAAGTCTTGGATCTCTTTGGAGTTGAATTTTAATTATGGTAGTAGATCATATATATATTATAATATATATATATATATATATATATATATATATACTGTCAAGTATTGGGCTTGTCCCATTTACCCAGCCTTATTAAGGAAAGTCTTTCTTCCCTGTTAAATAATCTCAGGGCCTTTGCCAACAGTGACCTCATTTGTGTAGGTTCTCTGCTTGCTGGATATACCTGATGATTTACCAGATAGATACTTTAACACACGGTTTGACCTTTTTCTGTTTGTTGATTTTCTTATCTATCTCACACCTGGCAGTATCCATGGTTTATTTCTACCTCTGTGCTCAGGGATCTTTCTTGTTGGTGTTTGGGGTGCTGGGGATTGACTCTGGGACAGCAACATGCAACTTTTTTCTTGGTCCCTCATCATCATCCTTTCTATGCTTGCAAATCAGAGGTTGCAGACCACTGCCTTAGCAAATCTTAGTCCTGAGAAGCAAAAACTCTTGTGTTGTATTTGCTGTCCCATTAAGAAAACTCACTGACCTAATACCTTTTTCTATCTGAGACAGAGACCATCTGGCCTTCGCTAAACTTCAGTACTGAAAGCATTTGCTCCCTATGGTAAGCCCATCACCAAGTTTTCATTAGCATGTAAGTGTTCATTTATGCACATATCTCTAGGTTAATGTTGTAAATGATTAATTAGTGCATTTGTATTAGGCAGAGTAATTACCCTCCAAAAAGGTCCTCATCCTAATTCCTGAAGCATGTTAGGATGAAAGAAGGGGGTGGGAAAGCCATAGTTGCCACCTATAGTTATGAAAGTTCAAAGATGGAATGTCCTCAGAACCTCAGGAAGAACACATGATTGCTAACAGGAGACTATATTCACACTTCAAATCTCTGGAGCTATATGATATTGGTGTAGTTTTAAAGAAAAGAGAGAGGGAAAGAAGAAAAAATGTCTGCCATAGAGACAGGTAGTAAAGAGGGCAGAGAGAAAGAGAGGTAGAAAACTGGGGATACTGGTGGCAGAAGATATTCACCGGTGAAGGGTCTTAGGAATTGTATAACTGAAACTCAATCATGAACAACTTTGTAACCATATCTCACGGTGATTCAACTAAAATATTTATTAAACTACAAATAAAAAAGAGAGATATGAGTCCCTGCCATTAAAATATAGCAAATTTATGGTTAAGTGTCCAAGTTTTATAGCTGTTTGGAAGCTACACCTGGCAATGCTCAGGGACTACCCTTGATTCCATGCTCAGGGATCTTCCTGATGGTACTCCAGAAAACATGGATAGTTTTAGGAAAGCAGCATGTGAGACAAAAGCAACCTGTACTATCTTTAACGTTACCACCCTGTACTATCTTTCTAGCCCTGGTTTTGGTAGATTGTTAGAGCAATTATAGGAAACATCAACCCACTTGAAGAATACCACCAGGGTGAGATCAATAGAAATTTCCATAGCACAGAGACCCAACAGAAGGGTTCAAGATGTAACTTTCTCTTTGACACAGCTCAATCTTAGAAGTAAATGTGAAAAATGTCTGTTCTGCTATAAAGCTCCCTTGCAGTAGTAATGCAATACAAAGGAATCCCATGAAAATAAACCAGGGCTGCTATTAAAATGAGTGGCGAATCAAAATTTTCTTTATGAAATATTTATCTCATTGATCTCATACAGAGGCAGTTATTTTTAACATCCACATGCTTTTTTAATCATAGCCAGTAGTGATCAGGGCTAGCATGGGGCTCTGCACTAAGTACTATCTCCTGGCACGTATGGGTGAGGGGCACAGGAAATGCCAGGGACTGAACAAAATTAGGCCTCTTGCAAGGCATGCTCTCTACTCTCATTACTATCATTCTGGCTTTCATAAAGGTTTATTTGGCAACAACAACGTAAGAGGAGGCATATGGGAGAGGAGATCCCATGTGTGCAAATTCAGATTCAAGGCCAACAACATCCCAATGTAACCCTCCTCTCATTTCCTCTGAATGGGGAATCAGTATCACCCGATCTTTAGTTAATTTACACACACCTGGGTCTTCTTTAGCTTTGAGACCTCTTTTGAATAGAGGTGTGATATATTAATGCTCACTCACACTTTTAGGTTCATAAGGCAAAAGGACTATGAAGATAAATGTCTATGAAGTCTGCATTCCAACTCAAAATAACATCAGGGAGGCAGTGAGTTCTGAAAAGCCCATCATGAATTATCTAGAAGTATTTCTTCAGTTAATTATTTCACCTTTAGAAGATTTGAGAAATATTTTCTGCCAATTCTTGATAACTTTCATTGTCCCTTGGCAAACCATTGTAATATTTAAAGTGTTCTTCCAGAGCCGGCCTGGGTGCCCAACACTGATGTCTTTTGTATGAAATTGAGTTTTGGAGGATAATTGTGAGTTAGAGTCTGTTTATTTAAGAATACCAAAAAAGTCAGGGGCTAAACATAAATATTAATGCAATTTAAATATAGCTTTGCAAAAGAGGCATATTTAACTTTGAATCCATACAAAGTGCTGCGTTTATGAAATACAAATGGTAACATATTGCTGACTTGTGTTACATTCATGCTTTCCTACAGGGTGTCTATTTTCTGTTCCTTCTTCAGAAATGACCAAATTTCAATTGCAAGTATTTAAATTGATCCCACAGGTGCACAGAACAATTGTTTTGGCTGGATGAAGCACACTTAATTCCACTCCATAAATATTACATTTTAGAAAGCCATACTTTCAAGGTCTATCTTCCACAAGCCAAATTTTTCTATCCTTTGTTTTGTGCTTCTCACTCCTCTCTGAGAGTATCAGTGCAAAATCCCTATTCCAAATCTGAGCAAACTTAGAGCACATAACTTGGACTTTAGCATCTCTCACTAAAAAAGGAGATTTTCATACACTAAATTGTTGTGAAGTTAAAGATAACATGTTTAGCATGGCATTTTTCCTTAATTGATAGGAACTGTCTATAAGACAGTATATGTTTTAGTGATATGCTTTCACAACACTTCTAAGCATTATACCACACTACACCCATGACCCAGGCACCAATATCCCCCACTTTGCAGTTTATTAATCCCCACAAACACATACTTTCCTTCCAGTTGCCTCAGTGCTGAATTCAGCATCCCAGGGTCTCATTATGTTGGTTTAGTAGTATAATTTAGTTTTACATCAAAATATTGCTGCAAAATTAAAAAAACACCCCTTCCACTATAAGAAGTCCCAGGTATATATACCAGAAAACAATAAAATATTGAAGAAATTCGAAGGATATACAATAGTATTTATGTTTACCAATGATCATGATCAAGTTGTGCACTTTACTCATTGAATTGCAAATATAAAAAAGTCATTATTTTTCTCCTTCATTAAAATATAGTTTACCAAGAATGCTTAATTCATACAGAATGATTCAAAATATATTGTGAAATAAGCACCACTGAAAAAGGTTAGTTAAGGGATCCATAATTAATTTATACCTCTGTGTGTAGGATAAT
Organism: Crocidura indochinensis; assembly: GCA_004027635.1. Classification (NCBI taxonomy): domain Eukaryota; kingdom Metazoa; phylum Chordata; class Mammalia; order Eulipotyphla; family Soricidae; genus Crocidura; species Crocidura indochinensis. The sequence goes on from PVKC010004706.1 coordinate 15,119, forward strand.
GCTATTTAAGATCTAATTTCTTAGCAGCTTTCAAGTATTTAATATGTTCTCCTAACACAAATTGAGTTTCTGTGGATATGTACTGCTATTAATAATGCTTTCTCCTGAACATGATCCTAATGCCATGCCCATCACTAACATATCCACTTTCTCTCCCAAAGACTCCAAGACCTTCCCTCAAGCCTCGAGCCCAACTCAATTGCGTGGATGAGTTCTCCCTTTATGTTGCCTTTGGACCTTTGTTGCTGCCTTGCTTTATTTCTTTAAATCTCATTTATGTGAGAAACCATTCTGTTTCTATCTCTTTCCTTCTGACTGACTAAACTCAGAATGATATCCTCTAGTTCCACTCATGATGCTATGAATTAGATGGTTTTGTTTTTTCTTAGCATAGTATAGTAACCCATAGTGTGTATATATGTATATATGTGTATATATATGTATATGTATATATGTGTATATATATACAACTGTAAGGGTTCGAAATACCCCATTTCTGCTGCCCGGCCAGATAAATGAAGAGACTGACACCCAAGCAAAAAGGTTAAGTGAGTTTATTTATTTTCTGATCGGCTACAACCATTAGCCAGACTGCCGCATGTCCATGGCGACAGAGGCAAGAGAGAGCGTGTGGCTAGAACCCTTTAGCCTAGGCACCGCATGGCCAGAGCGACGGAAGTAAGAGAGCGCCCAGCCTTCTGTTCCCCCCTATATAAGATAGGAAGTGGGAGGAGCCTTGAGGGTGGAGCCTTCACCAAGTAACTAGGGCAACACGAATGAGGTGGAGGTGAGGGAGGGACTTTCCCTCGGCGACGAATCAGTTGCAAGGAAGGGGCAGGGCTGAGCCTTCCCTTTTTTTGCGCATGGGTTCCTTCACAAAATAGGGTCCTCCCCTCCTTTCATTCCCCACTTTTTCTAGTACATAATTCTAATCTTAGAATTGTTACCATAGTAACCACTGCGAACCAAGAATATTGAAGGGATTTTGGGCAGATGCTTTCTCTTCTGTATCTACTTCCTGCTGAAGTGGGACGGAGTCAGGGGTTAAGTTCAAGGAGCAGCAAGTGGTTATTCAAAGTTTTGTGGGAACTTTTTGATACTGTTACCTTAGCACCATCAGCTTAACTTCCCTACTTGAGTGCAGATAGAAATTACAACTCTGTTTATGATGCAGGGTTCTACCGCAATTATTAAGAGCTTGCTTTGTAATGACCAAATAGAGGTAGGTGGTAGGGGAGAATTTCTCCCCACAGAGATTATAACGGTTGATTATACATAGAACTACACACAATTTTTCCCCTCTCGACTAAGGGTAAATTTAGTTCCCTTCGGTTTTGTAGGTCCACCCGGGCTAGTGAATTATGCTGGTCTTGTAGGCTCTGGATAGACTTGTAAACCTGCTGGATGTTTGAGGCAAGTTGATCGATAACGCAGCCAAGCAGGGGTAGTAGCACCACAGCACTATGAGTTCGGTGTCCTTCCAGGAGGTCTATGCTGGGAAGAGGGATGGGCTCAGATTATGGAACAACATCAATGTTAGACAGCATGAAGGCAGGTGCACAGATGCCTGTGCTATTTTGGGTAATACCAAATAGGCTAGATTTTCCCCCGCAAACCCAGACCTGTCCTGGAAGAAGGCATTTTAAATTCGAAGAGACTTCAGAGATTTTGGAGAATTTCACTGTCTTATTACCTAAAAAGGACCAGATTAATTAGGCAGGGGAATTTTACTTAACCCAACCAGGTCAACCAACTTCAGCTTCAACTTGAAGGGGAAGTAAATGGTACAGCTTGAATGGCACAGCTGTTCTTATTATCTGTAATGACAGCAACAAATTAAATAGAAAAACAAAGCATTATGGCATTATAAAATACAGCTTTGAGTTACCTTTGCCAGACTAACGTTTACCATTTATAATTTGGTTTTGTACAACTAATAAGGACATTTGCACATAAGTTACTTTGAAGGAGTGGGATTTAAGTTAGGCCCACTAGAATTTTAACTAGCTACAAAAATATAGTTTTTCTCTTCACCTTTACTTTGTATCTTACCAGGTATTTGAATAACTTGGCTTTTTCCTTTGCACATATACAGCACTGTTGGAGAAGTCTCCATCTGGGGCACCCCCATTACTTAGAGAGCTTTTCAGAGGTTTGGATGCAAACACAGCAGGTTTGGCTGATGAATTGATCAGTTTCAGCTGACGATTCATGTGGCTTTTCACCCTCTGTTGGAATTTTCAGAGGTGATTTGTCTGTTCCACTCCTCTTCAGGTTTGGAAGAGACTGACCTCGGATTCTCTTTTCCTTTTCTTGAGATGGAGGGCTGAAGTCGAGAGCAGGGCCCACAGGCATGCAGATTCAAAAGCTTCTGGGAAATCTTCAATTTCCTTACTGAGGCATTTATTTCGGTGACTTTCCGGTTTACAGCCATAAGCTCATGGTGCCTGCGTGCCACATCATTTACCTCAATTCAAATTATTTCCCTGAAAGAGGGCTTTGGGGTCCCCTTACTTAAGATTTCCTGTCTGCATGGGGAATCACTCCTCATGCAGAGAGGAAAATCACCTGCTTGTATCTTGTGCAAAGCAACATGATACCATGAGATAAAGTAATACTGAAAAGTTCTAGGAGAAGAGAAAAAGGAAAACAAATATTATTTAAATTTTCACAGAAAATTAAATCTTTCGTGAACCAAATTCTTTGAACCATGACCTGTTAACAAAGCCTTTTGTAATACAACCATTAATATTTTTGATAGCAAATAGTGAAAATTGCAAAACATTTTAATCATGATTGATTCTACATATAGAAAACAAATGTTTACTTAGTCTTCTTGCCTCAGTTTACAGGCAGAAGACATTAACAATTCACATTACTTAAATTAATTTTGAATGCCAGGAAGAATGCTTACTACTTTGGCAATGATTAGCAATTACCAATTTTTCTTTTAAAAACCTTTAAACTGAACCTTAATGATTTTTTTTGACTCCTTGATTATTTTTCTTAAAACTAGGTTTTATCTTTTAGATTAGGGGTCCTTAAACCTTGTAAACAGGGACCCAGTTTACTGTTTCTCAGACCATTTGAGGGCCAGACTATACTAAAACAAAAATTACAAACAAATTCCTATGCACACTGCATAAATACAATATGTCAATATGTGATCCACAGGCTGTTGTTTGAGGACCACTGTTTTAGATGTTTATAAGACTCTTTTTTATGAGAACACTATAACATACTTGAAAACATTTACACCTTTTTTATGCTTTGACTATACAATTTCTTTCCTAGTACATATTCCTAATTTTCTTTGCACATTCTTAAACTTTCTGCCTGCACCTACATTTTGTTTTTAACCTTTCTAACCTTTTTGCACATTTTTAAACTTTTTCATGCAAGGCAAATGCCCTACCTCCATGTTATTTTGCCAGCTCTGCCGGGGCTTCCCTGGGAGGTTTGGGAGGGGCCCACATTTTCCCAGGCCGGGCGGGAGAATGCCTGGGCTAGAGGAGGAGGGTCGGGGGTGGAACGCCCAGAGTGCATGTGCATGCCCACGCCTTGCCCCACCCTGATTAATTTTGCTAGGCGCTGGCCTCCCCTCCCCTCTGGTCCGCCAGTCAGCTAATGCGGCGGGTTGCCACTGAAACCTCAGACCTACTCATGGTGCCCGGCTCCTCTCAGCAGGTTTTTTTAGCCCAGCCGGACTCCACAGCCTCAGGCGCTGCATTCGGGGCACAGGCGGGCCTAGGTGGGTCGAGACCTCACGGTTTCCGCGGTTCTGCTGCTAATAAAAAACCAACACGTGCATTTTCAAGTTTACAGCCTATAGGACTAAGAACAGAGTTTTAAGTTGTCTGCTGCCAATTTGGAATTCTTTGCCAAATACTTTTGCACCTAGTGGGACCAAATTTTGTATTCACAAAATTAACATAACAATATTGTTTAAAAAGGCCAATCACAACAATTTGTGACTTTTACCCAAATATTCATTTTAAGAAACTTAAATGCGCAATTTTTTTCTTTTCAGCCAGGTGAGCCCGAGATTTTACAATAAGCCCTGCCCTGAGGGCTGGATGAATTCCTTTCTTTAGATAAGAACATTTTTTCTTTTTTTACTAGCCACATGTTCATCTTTTTCTGGCCCTCGCTAATGCATGGCAGGAAAGCTGGATGATCACAAAGTTCAGAAATCTCCAGGGAAACTGTCCCCGGTGGCCACTGAGAAATCTGGGGTTTGTCCTCCACACCCCTTGCCATATCCCTAGGGCCTAGAATAACAAAGTCTGCTTAACACAATTTCTGACCTGAGGAGATGTGGCCCCTAAAGTTTTTCTTCATGTTTAAACCAGACAAAGAAAAAGACACAAAACACAGAACCACAGACAATAAGAAAACAAACATATAGTGACGCATCACACTAGAACATGAGGTCAGGAGAGGGAAAGCCTAACCCTTTTAGCTCTTAGAATCAAGTCATGATGGAATGTTTAACTTTTTCCTGGGTTTTCACTTTAGCAACCACAAAGAAGCCAACTTTCCCAAAAACGAAGGTAGCAAAGCCACAATTTCAACTACTAACAACCTCACAGCCATAACATACCAAGAGCCAGAAATCAAACTTGTTAGAGACACAACTGTAAAATTCACAGAATAGTTCTTGACTATAGGTACCAATAACACAGTATGCTTCACACACAGATAGACCTGTTTCCTGTTCCCGCAACCAGAGTCATCTCCCTGTCGCTTTTCAGCCCTGGGGCGCCACCAGGAATATGGCTTTGCAGTTTCAGGGGCCCGTCAGCCCCACTGCCACTTGGTTTCCACGTCAAGTGGGGACCCCCGCCACTTGGGATACGCATCAAGTGGGGGATCCCTTAGCCACGTGAGGGACTCTAACCCCCTTACTCATGACTCAGTTTCCCATCTGAGTTACCAGGTCTGTTTAGTGATAGTAACGCAAAACTGCATCTCCAACAGAAAGACCCAAAATGGGATAAGCGAGGGACTGTGATAGCAACACAAAACCGCATCTCCAACAGAAAGAACAGAAAGAGGAAAGACCCAAAGCGCGGGGAGAGAAAAAGGGATCCCAGGAAACTCACAGTCTGTTCATTTTTCTGGTCCAGGGCAGGATGTGTGGGGTCCATCTGGGGTGCCAAAAATGTAAGGGTTCGAAATACCCCATTTCCGCTGCCCGGCCCGATAAATGAAGAGACTGACGCCCAAGCAAAAAGGTTAAGTGAGTTTATTTATTTTCTGATCGGCTACAACAATTAGCCAGACTGCCGCATGTCCATGGCGACAGAGGCAAGAGAGAGCGCGTGGCTAGAACACTTTAGCCTAGGCACCACATGGCCAGAGTGACGGAAGTAAGAGAGTGCCCAGCCTTCTGTTCCCCCCTATATAAGATAGGAAGTAGGAGGAGCCTTGAGGGTGGAGCCTTCACCAAGTAACTAGGGCAACACGAATGAGGTGGAGGTGAGGGAGATACTTTCCTTCGGTGACGAATCAGTTGCAAGGAAGGGGCAGGGCTGAGCCTTCCCTTTTTTTGCGCATGGGTTCCTTCACAAAATAGGGTCCCCCCCTCCCAAGGGAAACCTGTACATGGGTTCCTTCACAAAATAGGGTCCTCCCCTCCTTTCACAACTTCTTGGTTAATTTACCCAAGATTGGTGTTTGGGATTTTTCTATATTTTACTATTTCAAGTATTTTATATATTCTTAAAGTTACTAGACTCTAAGACTTTTCTTCTAATAATGACTATTTGAATTTTTGACCTCTTCTGTGTACTTCTTCAAATATCGCACTCCTAGCATGTGATAACCACCATTCTGTTCTATTTCTGTAAATTTGACGTTTGGGAAAAGGTCAGAGTTACACCCAGCACTGCTTGGGTTTACTCTTTGCTTTGTGCTCAGAGGTTGGGTTTGTTGCTTCTCAAGAACCATATTCAGTGTTAGGGGTTGAACCAAGGTTAGTCACATGCAAAGTAAGCCTGTTAACCCCTGTACTAGCTCTACAATCCTGAAATTTAGTCTCTGTCTATTTTTAAGCCAGTGCCACCCTGTTTTGGTTACTATAGTTTTGTAATATAGTTTGAAGACAGAAATTGCTAAGCCTCTAACTCTATTCTATTTCAAGATAGCTTTAACTTTGGGAAGCATGTTTTGGTTCCATACAAATTTTAGGGAATATTTATGTATATAAAATGGCAATAAAATTTTCTAGGTGATGCAAAGAGTTTATTGATGGCTTTGAATAGGATGGAAATTTTTAATAGTATTAATTATATTGATCATGAGCATGGACTTCTTTTCCATTTCTCTCTTCAACTTGCTTTATCTACAGCTTAGAATTTTCAGTATACCGGTCTTTCACCTCAGCTATATTTTATCCAAAATATTTTTGGTGTTATATAAATGAAATTGTTCCTTTATTTTTCTTACCGTTTTCTTTTATTTGCTTCTCTTTTAAAAAAATTGGCACTTGAAAAGCAATTGGTTTCCGTATGCTGATATTGTATTCTGAAACTTTACATAATTAATTGACCAGTTAAAACAACTTGTAGAATGGGCATTCTCTATTCACCTCTAATCTAGGGAAGTCATCTACAAAACATCCAAGGTTGTCAATAACATCACCTGGAAGCAATCCTCTACTAGGGAAGACCCTACTGCTGCTACTCAAAAGAGACTTCCCTTAACACTGAGAAGACTTAACAACAACAACGACTTGCTTACTGGACAGGGCTTTTTGCATTGCCCTTTAATTGTGAGGTGAAATGAGAGGATGCTCCACATCAGCCTGACTTTAATGTAGGATTCCAGTATCATTAATACAGAAACCTGATGCCAACAATAGAGACTGTGTGAAAAATAAAACTGTATTAGCATGGATTGACAATGACTTGGATTGAACAAGCTAGTTTGCCTGGAGCCTAGATTTGGTCTTATACCAGGAAACTTCAGGGGTAGGGTCTCCTTGTATTTAAGCCAGGCTTTTCCTTTCCATGTCCCCCATATTTTGGTGGGTCTATGCAAACAATATTTGCCACTAACACCATTTTTACTGTGCTCCTTTTACTCTAAACCTTAAAAAAACCACTTGAACTTTTGATGTTAACTTAAACTAATATGCATGTGCATGAAAATGTAAAAAAAATACTATGCCCTCAATGTTTAAGGAGTCACATAAATTTCATTGTTTTAGATTGCTTTGTGTACTGCCAAGAAATGCTATAATGTACTATAATCTGGGGAATTGTGGGCAAAGTAATTGTACATGGATTCTGTTTTATTTTTCTTAATGTTCTTTGACTGTAAGTTCAAAATTTAGGCATCTGCAAGGGGACTTCTTCTGAGAACTCTGTTATGGGTGATTGTCCTTCCACTGTAACTTTACCTGTCCTCTTTCTTTGCATCATTGTTCTCATAATTAAAAATAAAAAATTAAAAAATCTTGTAGATTTTGGGAAGGGTTAACACTGGGGTTTGCACAGTGTTTACGGGCCTTGTGCTCAGGAATAACTCCCTGCAGTGTTCAATATACCAGAAATGGTGCTAGGAATTGAATTTGCCTGGACTATTTACAAGGAAAGTCCTTTAACCCTGTACTATCTATCCGGTTGCTTTTTGTAGGTTCTTGTACTTTGTCTTGTCTTTTTAGTGAGGCCAGGAATCAAACACATGCTCTCTCATTGCATCATATTCTCGGCCCCTTTTGGTTGGTTCCTTGGAGTTTTCTGTACATAAGATTATGTCATCTACATATAGTTATATTTTACTTTTTCCTTTCCAGTTTGGATTTTAAAATTTCTCTTGACTAGTACTCTGGCTAGAATTTTCAGTTACTTTCTTTAACAGTAGCAGTGAAACAGGCAACCCTGAATTTCTTCTGATGTTGAAGGGAAATCTAGCACATTTTCCCTATCAAGAATGCTATTTGCTGCATGTTTGTCTTGATGGCCTTGACCCTGTTAGGCTCCTTTTAGAATTTGAGTTTGAAGAACTTGTCTCTGTGAGACAATATAGTCATGCAAATTTCAGAATAAAATCAGAACTTCTGACTGGGGGCCAAAATTAGAGCCACTCAAACTTAAATTGAATGTGATTGTTAAGGCATATGTGCAGTATCCTTCTCCAGGAAAACAGATCTGGAATAGGGTTTCCTGAAGGAAATAATCCAAACCAAGCTGAGAGGGTTAATCATGCATAATTTGGTAGCTTTCTGCTTTGTTGAGAGAGCAAGAATTGCCTGTCAGAACTGCAGTTTTTCTTGAGACCAACACCTGGTGGGAGAGTAAGGCCAAGAGGCTTATCCTGAGCCAGTCCTACTCCGGTATGCTTGAGACATGTAAATTAAGATGGTAAGTAGGAAAATCTCTGTGTTGGGTGAAACCAAGTTGTAAATAAACAGATACAAAGAAACCAAGGATGATCTTTGTTTTGTTAATCAACACAGGATATATGGCCACCAGCTGTCAGGATATCCTTTATGTTGCTTATTTTGGGTATGTTCAGAAATAGTTTCAAAGAAAGAAGAATTAGTATTGTTAAGCAGTGCCTCCATACCAGAAAAGCAATGAAGATTTAATCTCAAAGAACACTTCCTGGATGAGTTTTCAACAAGAGATAAGGAAACACACCAGGGGGAATAATCCTGAGGAAAGAATGAGAAAGAAGCTTTCCCACAAGACTTATAGCCCCAAGGCAATGAGAATAGGGGAGGCAAACTCATAAATTAGATAAGTGTCAAAAACTCACCAGGATGTCTTGAATACTCCAAACTTGTTTTCCATTTCTGTACCCAACCTTGCATCAAATGAGATGGGAATGCTTTATCTTGACTCTTTCAGTTTTTGTGTAAGAAAAGTGTGTAATATATACTAAGAGACAGCTTTGGACTCTTGTTGTCTCTTGGCCTGAGGGTACTCAGCACTGAGCTCTAATAAACTCTCTATCTCTGATGTCTCTCTGTGTCTCTGTGGGTCTAGCCTAACAGTCTCAGGATCTCCCAGTCTTAAGCCAAAGAGACACAGAGGAACAGTTCATGTACCATGCCAGAGTTCACAGCAAAGCTGATGAAGTCTGTGATTGAACCAGGTAAAAAATAGTTACAGCCATGTCATTAGGACTGCCTCAGTTCTGTTTCAAGAATTGGGACAATGATTAAATTGTCTGGGTGAAGACAACTGTCCATTCTTAGAGAGGACTGGGGTTTTGTTTCCACCTTGATATTCCAACCTTTCCAGGAGACACTTTTGTTGGTAGTCTGATGTTAAAATATTTTCCAAGGCAGGAAAGCTATAAAGATCAACTCCTTAGGCAATTTGGTTATGTTACTTTTTCCTGAAGAAATTAAACTATTAATACTCTTGTGGATTATACATCGGAAGGGTCCCACATTTAGATTCCAGGGCTAGTAAATGTGTGGAAATTCCTGTCTCCATGGAATATGTATATTTTTATCAGCTAGCTTCCCAGCTTCTGGGTATATTAAATTCTTTTGAAATGATCATGCAGAAATTAAATGTGCTTGCCTTATACTCCTTGGAATAGTAGCAAGAAAAGCACATTTTCAAGTAGGTCTTGTCTTCTCAGCAAAGGTGACATTTCCTTAGATTCAGAAGATGAGGTTCTTGCTTGACCTCTGTCATAGATTCTGCCATATTATGTTCTGGAAAAGGAGGCAGAGGGTGAGAACAAAGACCAACTAAGGTGTCATTGTGTGGCCAAGGATCTCTCTTTTCTGGGGCTGAGGAATCTTTACTTATGTTGATCATATTTCTCCATATCATCATAAATTAGCACACTGTTTTATTTTTCAATTGAAAAATTGGTTTATAAATGAATGGAGAGAAAATATAGTATAATGAGTAGAGCATTTGTCTTGTATGTTGAAGACTCAGTTTCCATCTCCAGCATCCTTACATGCACCCCATCCCCAAGCCAGATAGGAGAAATTCTTGAGTGCAGAGCCTGAATAATCTCTGTGCATAGCTGGTTATGCACGACCCTATAAATAAAGAAAAATTGACTTCTAACCTTTTTTGTGCTTTTTTTTTCCAAAGATGCCTCCAATATAGAGATTTAATTCAGTTCCTATAAATACACCCCTGACATTTTCAAAACGACATCGATCAAGTGTTGCTGACATTTATATTAAGTAAGAAATAAAAGCCCTGAGTAGCCAGAAGAACCCTAGAGAAAATAGATGGGAAACGTTTTTTCTTCAATTATATGCTACAAAGATATAATAAGCAAGGCAGTGTGATAATGTGAATAAAAACAAACTTTCTAACCAATGGAATACAAGTGAGACCAGACAAAGAACCCCAAGTAGAGGCCTGTTAGTCTTTCACAAAGAAATGAAGCGTAGACATGGAAGAAAGAAAGCGTCTTCCATAAATGGGGTTGGAAAAAAATTATTACTTGTGTGTCAAAAAACTGAAGGCAGTCCCCAGTTTTCAGGATGGGAAGTAGTAGATATGAAGTTATCGGGCTGCCTTCAGTATCTCTATTGGGGCGAGAAGATTCTACAAAGGGGCTCCAGTGAAGGGAAAATAAAAGTTTTTTGTAGTTGGTTGAAGAGCCACACTGAACATGTAGAGAAAATAATATGAGACATATTGGAGGAAACTACTAAAACCCCAAAAGGAATGTGCCTAGAAGGACTTCCTTTTAGTAGTTTGGGAGAATTAGCCTTACTGAATCTCAGGAGTTTTTACCTTTCCACTATAATTCACTCTTGTTTGTTCAAGTGTTCCAGGACCAGAGGCTTGAGGCTTTAGACCTGCTATGCTCGAGGTGGAAAGTTCTGTGCTACCCCAGCAGAGCCTCAGATGCCAGGAACCCCACTCTGGGAAGTGCAGGCTGACAGAATATTTAAATAACCATCTTGTGCCTGTCAAAATCCAGGTGACTCCTGGCAATTGATTTCTATTTGGAGCGAATATTTCCTCCCAAATATCTTTGATGAGTTTATTTTGGAAAGACTATGGGAGAGAAATGGGCATGTCGGATGGGTATTAGATGCTGGTAAGTAGGTAGAGCTTTTTCATGTTGGACTAGAGTTTCACTGGAGGATCTATGTTTTCTCAATATAGGGCTTGTTTCCAAAGAGTTTAATAAAGAAAATTATAGTCCATATTTCTCACACCAAAGCAGGAGCAATATAGTAATTAAGAGGGTAGCCTTTGGCAAGAGAGTGTCTGGTTTTCTTTTCAGCTTCTTTGTAATTGCTTTGTAGGTTCAAGCTAGGTGCATAGTCTCATTAAACTTCATTTTTCCCCTCAACACAAATGTGGAGTTACAATTAGTAACAATTGAATGGGAGCATTAGTGTAACTTGTAAAGCTGTTGACATATAGACCAAATGCTCATGAACTGTTTGTCCCTAATTATAATGCATTATCACTTTTAAAGTACTCAGGGTTTTGATGACCTTCATGGATTTGGGGACTCCTGGGATAAGGGATAATCAATTACAGGGTCAAAGATATGTCTGTGTCCTTGATGTCCTACCCATTGAAACATTTCCAGCTGCCATTCAGTGGTTCGTTGTTTTCGTGTGACATTAGAATAGTCTAGAGAGTTTTCAAAGACACTAACTGATGTTAAACTATTCTCAGACCAATTAAATTAGAATATGTAAGAAGACGCAATCATTTAAAAAGAGAAGAAAATGCTCTATCTGATGCTAATGTGTAGTTCTAGGTGAGAACAATTATATTACTCCTGCTACTCAAACACTGTTGCTAAAAACTGCAGTGGAAAGATAAGCAACCTTCATATCTCTTGGGAGTCCAGAAGATATATTTGATCTTTTTCCACCTGGATCGCAGATGTATTGGATGAATCTGTACTGTAATAAGATCTCCAGGCAATATGTCTGAGCATAGAAATATATGGTGACAAATCCACGCCAGTCTACTGGGGCTGACTGCGAAGAACTGTGAGTCCTGTCTTTTCTTTGTGTTTATTTGTTCTCCTGTCGTCCAGACCTCGTGGGAGTGGGTCAAATCGGCTCCAAAGAAAAAAAACTCGCTCTCCCAGAGGTCCATTCTAGGGCGGGATCGCCCAGGAACACCTCATCAAATGAAACCGGCAAAAAGCGAGTACTTTGCAAAAGCAAGGTCCCCTGTTTGTGATGTCAGGCTGGGAATTTCTGCGAATACATGCCTGCCTAGTGGGGCTGTGAAGAACTGTGAGTCCTGTCTTCTCTTTGTGTTTATTGGTCCTCTCTTGTTGTCCAGACCTCGTGGGAGTGGGCTGAAAAGAGGCTGCAGAAGAGCACTTTGGCTCCACTTCACTGCACGCAGCCATGCGGTCTTTCTAAGGAAAAAACATTATTGCAAGAAGAAGAGAAAAAATCACACTAAGGACTGTGCTGGATCACTGAAGCCCAACATTTCTCTCTGGACAGTCTTATCTGCTGTGTGTCTAGGCCCAAAATTTGATCCTTTGAGAGGCCTCATCCATGGAGGACTCCACTCTCTTATAGGCAAATCGACACACCCGGAAAGGGCGGAACCAGAGGAGTGTGGCTGCGCACATCACTTACCCAGTGAATACCACCGCAACATGTAGAAAAACCCACAATACTAGTGTGACAATGGGAAACAACGCAGGCCAGCGTCAGACATAGAGAACGAAGAAGACAATTCTGATGACCAGATAATGACCAACGAACAAATCAATCTCTTAGATAAGGACTTTAGAAAAGCAATATGGAAGATGCTCAAAGAACTCAAAGAAACCATGGACCGAGTTGAAGAGAACACTAATAAGAACCAAGAAAATATGATGACAGAAATCACAAAACTCCAAAATAAAATAACATGTCAACTAACAGACCTAAAAAACAGAGTAAATGAATTGAATGGTAAAATGGATGATCTCAACACCAGGGTATAAAAAGCTGAGAATAGAATTGGTGCGGTGGAAGATGACATAAATAACAACTCCATAAAGCAGGAGAGATTGGAAAAAAAACTTAAAACAAACAGACAATGGAAAAAATAGTCAAAGAATGGGAACAGATGAAAATAGAAGTCTATAATAAGATCAAAAGAAACAGCTTAAGAATCATTAGAGTCCCAGAGACACAGGAAGAAAATTTCCAGGAAGAATCAATGGTCAAGAACATCATTAAAGTGAAACATCCAGAACTAAAGAATATATGTGAACAAATCTTGCATGCCCGAAGAGTACCAACCAAAAGAAACCCCAGAAAAAATACCCCAAGCCACGTTCTAGTCACAATGATGAATCCTACAGATAGAGAGACATAATGCTGCAAACAGCAAGGTCAAAAAAGGAAATTACATTCAAAGGAGCATCCTTGAGATTTACATCAGACATGTCACCTGAAACACTCAAGGCCAGAAAGCAGTGGTGGGATACTGTGACAAGACTGAATGAAATGAATGCTTCACCTAGAATACTCTACCCAGCAAAACTCACTTTCTGGTTTGATGAAAAAATGCATGGCTTCACAGACAAAAAACAGCTCAGAAACTTTTCAGACTCAAACCCACCCTTAAGAGAAAAACTGAAAAACCTAATTTAAGACAAGACACACCAAATTTCGATATAAAGAAGGCATCAAATCCCAGGATAATTCTTTCTCTCAATGTCAATGGACTAAAGGCACGGGTTAAGAGACATAGAGTGGCTAAATGGATCCAAAAACTCAATCCAAAATTCTGCTGTCTACAAGAAACGCACCTGAATAGTCAGAACAAACAAAGATTCAAAATAAAACGCTGGAGGAAAATTATCCAAGCAAACAACACCCATAAAAAAGCTGGAGTGGCCATACTAATATCAGATAATGCAAATTTTATACTCAGGAAGGTTGTTAGGGACAAAGATGGACACTATATATTAATCAAGGGGTATGTAGAGCAGGAAGAAATCACGCTTCTAAATATATATGCACCGATGAGGGTCCAGCAAAATATTTAATACAATTGGTGACAAAGCTGAAAAATAACATCAACAACAACACAATAATGTGGGGAACTTCAACACGGTATGGTCAACAATGGATATGTCAACCAGACTGAAACCCAACAAGAATATACTGGACCTGAGGAGAGAAATGGAAGAAAGAGGCCTAGTAGATATATATATCCATCCCCAGAAACCTGGATACATATTCTTCTCCAATGTACATGGGACATTCTCCAGGATAGACTACATGCTGGCACATAAAACATATCTTCATAATATCAAGAGGATAGAAATTTTGCAGGCTACCTTTGCTGACCACAAGGCTCTGAAATTATTTGTGAATTCCAAAGGAACAAAGATGAAAAACTCTAACACCCGGAAGTTAAACAGCCTCATACTGAATAACCAGTGAGTCCGAGATGAATTCAAAAAGGAAATCAAAAGATTCCTGGAAACAAATGATAATGATGACACAAACTATCAGAACTTATGGGACACAGCAAAAGCAGTACTGAGAGGAAAATTTATAGCTTTGCAATAACACATCAGGAAGGAAGAAGGGGCTTACCTGAGTAGCTTAATGACGCAGCATACAGAACTAGGAAGAACTCAACAAAAGGACCCAAAAATAGTGAGGCAGAAGGAAATAACAAAGCTGAGAACAGAAATCAATGAAGTGGAAACCCAAAAAACAATCCGAAAGAACAACGAAAGCAGAAGTTGGTTCTTTGAAAAAATAAACAAGATTGATAGACCACTGGCAAAACTAACAAAGAAAGAGAGAGAGAGAGAGAGAGAGAGAGAGAGAGAGAGAGAAACTTGATAACTCGTATTAGGAATGAAAATGGAGAGATCACTTCTTGATATGGCAGAGATTCAACGGGTAATCAGAAACTACTTTGAGAAGCTCTACACCACTAAAAATGAGAACCTGGAAGAAAAGGATAAATTTTTGGACTCTTACAATCTTCCACTGTTGAAGGAAGAGGACGTAGCATATCTAAACACCCTCATCACTATTGATGAAATTAAAACGGTAAGCAAATGTCTGCCCAAAAACAAAAGCCCAGGTCCAGATGGATTCACTAACGAATTCTTTCAAACTTTCCAGGTGGAACAACTACCAATCCTGGAAAGACTCTTTCATAAAATCGAAAAAACGGAAACACTTCCAAATACCTTTTATGAAGCCAACATCACCTTGATACACAAACCAGACAGAGATGCAATGAAAAAAGAAAATTACAGAGCAATATCACTGAGGAATGCAGATGCAAAGATCCTCAACAAAATTCTGGCAAATAGAATACAATGCCTCATTAAGAAGAGCATCCACTACGATCAAGTAGGTTTCATCCCAGGAATGCAGGGATGGTTTAACATCCGTAAATCTATCAACATAATACACAACATCAACAAAAAGAAAAATAAAAATCACATGATCATATCAATAGATGCAGAGAAAGCATTTGATAAGGTTCAACACCCATTCTTAATCAAAACTCTCAGCAAGATGGGAATGGAAGGAAACTTTCTCAATATAATTAAGGCCATCTACAACAAGCCAGTGGCAAATATTATCCTCAATGGAGAAAAACTAAAAGCCCTCCCTCTGAATTCTGGCACAAGGCAAGGCTGTCCTCTCTAACCAGTCCTATTCAACATAGCACTAGAAGTACTCGCTATAGCAATTAGGCAAGAAAAAGATATCAAGGGAATCCTGATAGGAAAGGAAGAAATCAAGCCCTCACTTTTTTGCAGATGATATGATACTCTACTTTGAAAACCCTAAAGACTATACCAATAAGCTCCTAGAAACAATAGACTCATATAGCAAGGTGGCAGGCTACAAAATTAACACACAAAAATCAATAGCCTTTCTATACACCAATAATAATAAGGAAGAAATAAACATTAAGAAAATAACCCCATTCAAAAAAGTGCCACACAAACTCAAATATCTTGGAATCAACTTGACTAAAAATGTGAAGGACGTATACAAAGAAAACTATAAAACTCTGCTCCAGGAAACTAGTGAGGATACGCAGAAATGGAAATACATACCTTGCTCATGGATTGGCAGGATTAACATCATCAAAATGGCAATACTACACAAGGAATTATACAGATTTTTTCCTTTTTTTATTTAAAATTTTGATTACATATATGATTGTGATTAGGTTTCGGTCATGTGAAGAATACCCCCTTCACCAGTGCAACATTCCCACCACCAATGTTCCAAGTCCCCCTCCTTCCCACCCCACCCACACCTGTACTCCAGACAGGCTTTCCAGTTCTCTCATTCATTCACGTGATTATGGTAGTTTTCTTGTATTTATTTTTATAGCTGCACTCACCACTCTTTGTGGTGAGCTTCATGGAGTAAACTGGGAGTTCCAGCCTCGTCTCATTGACTCTGATGAGTGTTGCAATGATGATTTTTATTTTCTTTAAAACCCATAGATGAGTGAAACTTTTATGCATTTCTCTCCCTCTGACTTATTTCACTCAGCATGGTAGATTCCATGTACATCCATGTATAGGAAAACTTCATGACTTTATGTCTCCTGACGGCTGCATAATATTCCATTGTGTATATGTACCACAGTTTCTTTAGCCATTTGTCTGTTGAAGGGTATCTTGGTTGTTTCCAGAGCCTAGCTATTGTGAATAGTGCTGCAACAAATATAGGTGTGAGGAAGGGGTTTTTGTGTTGAATTTTTGTGTTCTTAGGTTATATCCCTAGGAGTGGAATAGCTGGGTTGAATCGAAGCTCAATTTCCAGATTTTGGAGGAACCTCCGTATTGCTTCCCATAGAGGTTGGACTAGACAGCATTCCGATCAGCCGTGGATAAGAGTTCCTTTCTCTCCACATCCCCGCCAGCACTGATTATTCTCATTCTTTGTGATGTGCGCCAATCTCTGTGGTGTGAGGTGGTATCTCATTGTTGTTTTGATTTGCATCTCTCTGATGATTAGTGACGAGGAACATTTTTTCATGTGCCTTTTGGCCATTGTATTTCTTTTTTATCAAAGTGTCTGTTCATTTCTTCTCCCCATTTTTGGATGGGATTAGATGTTTTTTCTTGTAAAGTTTTTTCAGTGCCCTGTATATTTTGGATATTAGCCCCTTATCTGATGGGTGTTAGGTGAATAGTTTCTCCCACTCTTTGGGTGACTCTTGTATCCTGGGCACTATTTCTTTTGAGGTGCAGAAGCTTCTGGGTTTAATGTATTCCCATCTGTTGATCTCTGCTTCCACTTGTTTGGAAAGTGTAGTTTCCTCCTTGAAGAAGCCTTTCGTCTCAATGTCATGGAGTGTTTTACCAATGTGTTGTTCTATACACCTTATGGTATCAGGTCGGATATCGAGGTCTTTAATCCATTTGGATTTTATCTTCGTGCATGATGTTAACTGGGGGTCTATGTTCACTTTTTTGCAAGTGGCAAACCAGTTCTGCCATGACCACTTATTGAAGAGTCTTTCCCTATTCCACTTAGGATTTCTTGCTCCTTTCTCAAAAATTAGGTACTTGTATGTCTGGGGAAAATTGTCTGAGAATTCAAGCCTATTCCACTGATCTGAAGGTCTGCTTTATTCCAATACCATGCTCTTTTGATAATTATTGCTTTGTAGTACAGTTTAAAATTGGGGAAAGTAATACCTCCCATTTTCCTTTTCCCTAGGAGAGCTTTAGCTATTCTAGGGTGTTTATTGTTCCAGATGAACTTCATAAGTGCTTGATACACTTCTTTGAAGAATGTCATGGGTATCTTTATAGGGATGGCATTAAATCTGTATAATGCTTTGGGGAGAATTGCCATTTTAATTATGTTAATCCTGCCAATCCATGAGCAGGGTATGTGTTTCTATTTCCGTGTGTCCTCTCTTATTTCTTGGAGGAGGGCTTTATAGTTTTCTTTGTATAGGTCCTTCACGTCTTTGGTCAAGTTGACTCCAAGATATTTGATTTTCTGTGGTGCTATTGTGAATGGGATTGCCTTCTTGATTTCCTTCTCTTCCCTATCATTATTTGTTTCTCAAAGTATTCTCTGATTACCCTTTGGATATCTACAGTATCTGTTGTGATCTCCCCCTTTTCATTTCTAATACATGTTATCAGATTTCTCTCTCTCTTTCTTTGTGAGTTTTGCCAATGGCCAATCAATCTTGTTTATTTTTTCAAAGAACCAGCTTCTGCTTTCATTGATCTTTCGGATTGTTCTTTGGTTTTCCATTTCATTGAGTTCTGCTTTCATCTTTGTTATTTCCTTCTGTGTCCCTACTTTTGGTTCCTTTTGTTGGTCATTTTCTAATTTTTTGAGCTGTGTCATTAGGTTATTCAGGTATGCCCCTTCTTCCTTCCTGATGTGTGCTTGTAGAGCTATAAATTTTCCTCTCAGGACTGCTTTTGCTGTGTCCCATAGATTCTGGGGGGTTGTGTCTTCATTATCACTTTTTCCAGGAAAATTTTAATTTCCTTTTTGATTTCATCTCGAACCCACCGGTTGTTCAGTAGCAGGGTGTTTAATTTCCAGTTGTTAATGTTTTTCTTCTGTGTGACTTTGTAGTTCACATCTAATTTCACAGCCTTGTGGTTGGCAAAGGTAGCTTGCAAGATTTCTATCCTCTTGATTTTATGGAGGTATGTTTTATGTGTCAGCATGTAGTCTATCCTGGAGAATGAGCCATGTACATTGGAGAAGAATGTGTATCCAGGGTTTTTGGGATGAAGTGTCCTATATATATCTACTAGTCCTCTTTCTTCCATTTCTGTATTCAAAACTAGTATGTTTTTTTTGGGTTTCAATCTGGTTGACCTATCAAGTGTTGATTAGGCCATGTTGATGTCTCCCATAATTATTGTGTTATCATTGATTTCTTCTTTCAGATTTGTCAGTAACTGTATTAGATAATTTGCTGGTCTCTCATTGGGTGCATATATGTTTAATAGTCTGATTTCTTCCTGTTACACATATCCTTTGATTAGTACATAGTGTCCATCTTTGTCCCTTACCACTTTTCTGAGTATAAAGTTGGCGTCATCACATATTAATATGGCCACCCCAGCTTTTTTGAGGGTATTGTTTTCTTGGATGATTTTCCTCCAGCCTTTGATTTTGAGTCTATGTTTGTTCTGACTATTCAGATGTGTTTATTATAGGCAGCAGAAGATTGTATTCATCTTTCTGATTGACTTTGCTACTCTGTGTCTTTTAATTGGTGAATTTAGCCCATTAACATTGAGGGAGGTGATTGTCATAGGATTTAATGTCATCTTTGTAGGTAGCTTTCCTGTGTTTTTTGGTGTCTCTTTTCTTAGAGTAGACCTGTCAGTTTTTCCTTTAAGGCTGGTTTATCATCTGTGAAGTTTTTAAGCTGTTTCTTATCCATGAAGCTATGTATTTTTCCTTCATACCTGAACGTGAGTCGGGGTGGGTGCAGTATTCTTGGTGAGGCATTCATTTCATTTAGTCTTGTCACAATACCCCACCACTGTCTTCTGGCCTTGAGAGTTTCTTGCGACATGTCTGCTGTAAGTCTTAGGTATGCTCCTTTGAATGTGATTTCCCTTTTTGACATTGCTGCATTTAGTATTCTATCTCTATCTGTGGGATTTGTCATTGTAACGATGTTGCGTCTGCGGGTGTTTTTCTTTGGGTCTCATTTGACTGGTACTCTTCGGGCATGCAGGATTTGGTTGCATGCAGTTGTTAACTCTGGTAGTATATCTTTGATGATGTCTTTGACAGTTGATTCTTCCTGGTGATCTCCTACTTGGGTCTCTGGGACTCCAATGATTCTTATGTTGTTTCTTTTGGGTTTATCAAAGACTTCTATTTTCATCTGTTCACATTCCTTGAGTACTTTTTCCATTGCCTGCTCGTTTGTCCTAAGGTTCTTTTCCCATTTCTTCTGCTGTGTTGAGT